>CM039682.1:20379152-20589274 GCA_022537955.1 Schmidtea mediterranea
AATATAATCGTTTTTGATGAATCTGGAGCTGATTCGATAAAATTTGATGATTTTGTTACTTTTTGTTGTTTTGCGATTCTTTTTTAATGTTTTTAATCATTTTTATATCTTTTTTGTATCTTACTATACTTTTTTATTATTTTTTGTTTTGTGTAACAATATTTCGTAAATTTTCGTCTATTTGAATTTTCCGCTATCAGATTTTATCGGAGGTTGTGTCAGATAAACAAAATTCTAGAAACCTTAGTTTTTGCCCAACACTATTAATGCTGTCGTAAATATTAATCTTGTGCTGGGCACCTGATGCGTAAAAGATGTCAAATTTTTTGAGACCATTTTCAAGGGATTCCCACCAGATGCGCGCACAGGAGATATAACCATTGAATACCCTTCAAAATGACGTTGGAAATGTATTCCAATGGGCGGTTTTTAGTAAAAGGTGAGCCATATTACCATGGCTGCTAATACTCTAGAAAACCTATGGGTTCACGAGCTACCATAGAAGGTATTCACACTCATTTTAATTATGGGTCCCGCTAATGCTAATTTAATGGAAATAATATCGATCCTTTGATCACTTTATTTTTTCCAGGTTTTAGTTTAATTTAGTTATTTCAAGAGTAGATCATTCGAGTAACATATGTATGGGATCCTAATAATGTCATTTTAAGCAAAAATTTTATCAAAAACCTGAAGTTCGCAACCTCTCCCCTTCAATATTTCAAATCTAAAGTTTTAGATTTGATTAATTTAAACAAGAAATTCCGTTTTATATTTAGAAACGGAAGTTTTTGTTTTGTACCACAACTGGTGAGAACAAAATTCTTGATTATCGATCGTAGTTGGAAATTTATTCTTTTTATAATGCCCTCAATCTGGATAATAATTCTACAGCAAAGGTTGGAAATTCTTTCTTTTTTTTTAATAAATTGATTAATTAGTTTTTAATTAGTCTTAATTTTGATTTAATGGTAACTTTTTCTGTGTATAATGGTAACTTTAGAATTTAGTAATTTTTACTTTTCATAATCACAACAGAATTTCAAAAGGATTTAGTAATTCCGCCTATAGTTAAACCATTTCACTCAATTTTTGTGAGGTTGATAGAAAATAATTTTTAGAAAATAATTAAGTATAAATTGAGAATTTTAATAATCAAAACAATCAAATGGGTATATTATTCATTTTCTCTCATTTTTCGTTATAGCAGTTTTCTGCCGATTTTCATTTTCAGAAACTGTTTCCTTTCGTGTCTTGGTTTTCTCCGAAACTTTGAAGGGCCTATCTCCTGGTCAACAGCTTCGAATTTGTGGAATTAATAAATTATAAGAAAGAAAATAAATAGAATATATGAATAGAATAAGTTTAGAATCACATAAAATATTATAATTTATGAACGGTATGGTATTTTAAACGACAAATCGAATTTTATTATTATTATTTATTAAACGATTGTTAGTAATAGAACTAGCAAGGGAATTCTAAAATAGATAGCATGATCCCAGTGGTTTCCTAAATATATAAGTTATATAATTTTTATTAATAAATAATTAAATAAATTTGGCAACGATTTAATTAAAAGATAACGCCAATAAAAAACTTTTCGTACGATTTATTTTGATAGCATAACTATCATCTTCAGGTACTCAAAACCAACTAAATATATTATGAATTAACATTTAATTTAAACAAATTATTTTTTATTAATTTAATTTTTTAATAAATATGTTGGGCCAGAACGTAAACGGCCTTGAAAAATGTTTAAATGGATCAGAAACACACACGCAAAAATAACATGCAATTTAAATAAACCTGGAAACACCAATTAAACCACATAAAATCTGAGAAATAAAAGAATTAAATATAAAATAATAAACATAAAAATAAATTAAAATATTAACAAAATGCACCAAGATCCGCACGATACCTACACAAATACAACAAGAAAACACAACAAATTCGACGAAATTGAAAAAATCAATTAAAGTTCATTAAAATGAAATTTAAATCGAAAATTTTGAATTAGTAATAATTCAATAAAAATTCGAAATAAAAAATTATAAAAATAAATCAAAAAATAATAAAACTAAAAAATAGAATTTGCTAGAAAATAACAAGGTCGAATTTTGTTTTACTGCATCAAATTTTACACGTCATAAAATTAGGTATATATACTGATCCATTTTCACATTTAACTTAACCATTTTTAAAACTGATTAAAACCATTTTTCAAACTGATTAAAACCATTTTTAGAAACCATTTTCAAACCATTTGAAATCGTTTGTAGACTATTTTGAAATCTTATTTTCAAATCGTTGTGAAACTATTTTTAAAACCTTATTTTCAAGCTATTTGAACTAATTCAACTGATTTTAGGTGAGAAATATTTATGTTGGAGCCCTCTTTCCACGTCACGTTCATAGCATCTCTGTAGAGCTCTGCTTGACGGCGACGTGGGGAGAGAGGCATTTATGCTTTCTGTTATGATATTTTATGCTATTGTATGAAAATTTTTGGAATGGTTATGAAGGGTAATTCTGTTATTTTGTCCTAACTAATAAATATTATTAATATGTATAAATTGTTTGATATATATTTCTTTTTTAAAACTAAATTTAAATGTCGAAATTTTTCCGGCCCACAGCCGACACATAACGCAAGTAAATAAAATCTACATAGTACAGAGGCATGTAAGTGCGTGGAAAATCGCCAATGATATGTACCCGTGAAGACTCAGCGTGCGCAACGCAGCGGTCGTAACGTCAATATTATCCCTATAGCTGAAGCGAGAAATAAGGAAGAAGTCTCTGGCTACTCCCTCGTTTCTCAATTCTGTAAAATCGACCTAAAATTATGTTACATACGGCTTAAAATTATCACACCGAGTAGTCCAGTGGGCACTCAATAAATATAATATGAACACAATATGCGTCTAAGGCCTATTAAAGGGAAAGGGTACTTGGGTTAAATTAACTGAAATCGTTGTTATAACTATTTTGGATTAACAGTTTGAAATAAATAAAATTTATTGGGAATCATTGAATTCGATTAAATTGAGATTATTGAAAAATTTTAAAGCAACCATTGATTGTAAAAGTAAAGTGTTTTATGGCTAAAAATTAAAGTAAATATTGGGTAAAGATAATTTAAATGCTCGTAAATTATCGATTAGGGTAATGGCAGATAATTTCATCAGTTAATTCATCATAATTCACTTCAATAAAAGTAATCTGATCTTTGAATAAGAACGAGTAATGTATTGATCTAATCAACCCCCGGTAGAAATGAAAGCAATTAAGAATCGAATTCATTGATTTCAAATAAAGAAATGTATCAATTAAAAGTAAAATGATTCTCGAATAAAAGTATGGAATCCCTTAATCAAATTACTGATTCAAATTGATGTAACGACACGTAGTTCACTAATAATTCATTTTGACAAAATTGAAGAGGTGATTGAGTAAAATCAAGTGTTTTGATTAAATTATTGATTAAAAATAAAATGAATAAAAATAAATATATCGTTGCTTCAATTAAATCTATTCATTGGTAACAATTAAAATGAGTTTCGGGTAAACAGAAATATCACATTGATTAAACTAAGTCAGATAATTATTGAGTAAAACCCACGTAAACTAGTTTTGGTAAAGTAAAGTATCAAATAAGAATAAATAATATAAGCTCCTTAATGAACTATGGTTAGAGGATTAAAGATTAGAATTACAGATGGATTGAATAACCGTAAGACAGTTTCTTTAGTAAAAATCAAGTAATTTTCGATGTAAATTAAAGTAAAACTGGATGCACGGATTTAAAACTATTAGCATTAAAATAACTTTGTGGGCTAAAATAATAGTTGATCCAAATAGCCTTAGGGAAAACTATGAGAAATTGGAATAACAGAGGTCGATATTTAGTGCTGATAATACAATCCCTTAATTCGAACTAGAATAACTCATAAATCTATAAAATAGGTTTCTTCAATTATCGTAAATTCAGGATTTATAGCAAATTGATTAGCGGTAAAGTGAATGAATATTTACGTAAATTAAATTAATATAATTGAAAAAACCAAAGTTTAAGATAAGCGAAAATTTGTATTAATATCACATTATTGAACAAATGAAGTTCCACATAGCGAAGTTATTCCAACAAAAGGGTATCGCATCTATTTAGAAACCTCGGTAAGCGTAGAAGTTTCCTAAAATTTATCAGTAAAGTACATTCAAACTAGTCAACGAAATAACTTACCGGAAATTGAGATAATCGAGTGTAGGCGAACATTTGACCAGTAATTCTGAAAATATGACACGAATAATACAATCACCGGATGTAAACAACGTAAATCACCTTTCGTCAACCGCTTGAGTTGTAATGGTAAAATCCGCCGGAAATCATTCGCCCACCAGGATACACCTACACGCGACTAAGTTATCTCGGATCAACATCCGGCCTAAATCTTAAAGTTCGAACAACTGTGATTAAAGTTAGTAAACAAACCTTAAATCGATGTACAAATTCCCTTACGTCAATGTACGAGTATTCGCCTACATGAAAAATTTAATGTTAATACGCATATAGCGAATAAGTTAAACATCAGGTTATCTCATCCATACGATTAATTATATAGTTTCCCTATAAAGGAGTGCACCTTAAAGAACCAGACCCACAAAGTAACCCAACCTGCTTATTAATGTTCCATCGCGTAAAGGAAGGCAATGGTCACGCGTATGACACCCTTACTAGTAACATAGACACTATCTGCTTGCTAATAACTTAGAATGGTAAATCAATCGAACCTAACAACAGTAATGTTTAGACATGTCGCCCAAACGAACTACCCGTCGAGAGACCGCCAGACAGGAACAGACAGGAGTCCCGCCGACCACGAGGATACTCAACCAGTTGCAACGATCATGTCTCTCGGAACGGCAATATCCAGCTGCGGAGACCTACCTGCACGCACAGGAGCTCCTCACCCAATGGGAAAGGGTGCAGGAGCAGGTAGATTTACAGGTGGTTAAGGCAAGGATGTACCTTGCGAACGTGGTCGAGGACATCCTTGCCGGGCGGATTGCAGTCGCCTATCCACCTCACCCAGTTCGAGACACCAGAAGACCCTATACCGTTGAGGCTCTCAAACGGAGCCTGAAGAGATATTGTCCGGACGAGTGAACCAACAATGACAGACTTTATGTAGTAACTGATTGAAAATATTAGAAGTTTACGTGTTATTTCTTTTTCTTATAGCTAGAGTTATTCGTGTTTTGTTTAACGAAATAAACAATTATATAATTTGATCAATAATAAACTAACATCATCTATTTGATTGTAGTAATGTCTTCCTTACAAATCTTGCAATCTGAACTGGACCATGCGAGGCAGACAAACGCGGAATTACACACTCAGATTATTCAACTAACCCGCGAAATACAGCAGATTAAAGCAACCTGGAGGGAACCAGAAAAGGTAAAAACACTGTACCACCGCCTGACCGCAGCACAGAAAGGCTGGACAGAGGAGCGGCAGCTCAACCAGAGCCTACGCACGCAAATTCGGGGACTCGAAGTCGCCCTAGCAGTCTGCCGGGAAGGGGAAGCGGTGACATATCCGCTCGTCTTCGCCCCAACCCAGATGTCGCAGAAGAACACCCAACCAGTGAAACAATCCATCCCTCCAGCAAACAATCGTCGACCGGGACGTAAGGAACGGGCCCGACGTCGAGCAATCCAGCTTCAAAAGCATTAACCTGTAAACATTGCGCGCGTTGTTAAATAAATAGAGTAGTCGTGTTCTTAATTTAATTTGTTCCGTTGATATATTTATATGCCAGACATTCGCATCATGTTACTCAACCTTAATCTCATCACTCCGCAGGCAGATAAGCACCTAATCTTGAACGATCATGAGGGACAGAGCAAAGCGAGCACAGGTCTTCTATCGACAGCTCGTGAACCCGAGGGTTGTCCGAGCAACTATAGTACTAGCACATGGTACTCAATTTTTGCGGGCAATCCACCACTTGAACACATTACCAACGTTGCCTAGCAACGGGTGCCAAGTGGCGATTAGTATCATTTTGTATGGCGTTACGAGGGCAACCACCGATTAGTTCAAACAAACAATGAAACCCTGTAACCCACCAAATAAATATTTTTAAAAATATATTTTAAATTACTTTTAAATTTTTTTACTTATATTCTAATTTTTAAAAATTAATGTAATTTAAAATTTTCAATTATTTTAATAATATTAAAAAAACAAACATGATTTAACATACGTAAACTATTTAAAAACATTCAAAACATTCGTAGTCATAGCACTCTGCACATTAATCTTTGGATCCAATGACCTTATCAACAATGCTTCACATATCACTCGTTCCCAATAACTATTAAAACTTCTCAACAAAATTCTAAAATCAGACATTCCTATATCACTTTTACAGCCTCTATTGTGTTCACTAATATTGGTCAAACCCTTCAATCGACAATGCTCTAGAACTCGAGTACAGAGATGACAGGAAGTCTCTCCAATGTATGTGGCATAATTCGTGTAAGATACGCAATATGTTTATTAATAAATCAAAAACTCCGGTTGGATTGTGTTCTGATCTCGTTTATCAATTTAATCGTTTATCATCTTTTAATAATTTTTATTACTTAATAAATAAATAATATCTTTGCAAAATAAGCCAAGAATTAATTTTCTCATTAACCTCGTCAATGACAATGGCACTTAAACGGCAATAGTGTAATCTAGTTCGCTTCCTTCGGTATTAGAGTCATTTTTTCCGTCGTTTCAATAGATACTGATACAGTTGTTGCTGATGCTGATGATGTTTTAATAAAAAAAATTTGATATAAAAAATAATTTTATTTTTTAAATAAATTAATTCAACGAATCATTATTAAAATCTATTTACTTATGAATTTATTTTATCCAATTTTAATCTATAATATGAGTGACAATGAAAATTTGGCATTTATACCTGAAATAGGATCTTCTGTTGTCTAGGTTCTTCCTTCTTTTGTTCTTTACGTCTGCGAAAATTACTAACACCCACATTTTTCTTTAATTTATTTATTCGTTTTTCAGGTGTACTTGTGAAGATTACTCACACACTCTCATGATATACTTCTTTCTTTACATATATAATATTTACTCCTTCCTCATGGTCATTTGCTCTTGACTGAGGGTTTGATGTTGAGGTCCTTGGAGAGGAGATCTGACCTGGCGAACTACCATTCACTACGGGTACCACCGACACCTAAGTACTAACTTTAAACTAGTTGGTGAAAATTTAACTTTGCTAACTTCTATTCATGTGAATATGATTAAATAATAATGGTCAATAATAATAATAATGGTGGGTTACAGGGTTTCGCATCTTGCTTAACTGTATGGTTGCCCTAGTAACGCCATACAAAATAATGCTGATCGCCACTTGGCACCCGTCGCTAGGCAACGTTGGTACTGTGTTCAAGTGGTGGACTGCCCGCAAAAAGTGAGTGTTATTGCTAATACTATAATTGCTCGGACAATCCTCGGGTTCACGAGCTGTCGATAGAAGACTTGTGCTCGCTTAGCTCTGTCCCATGCGTAGTAGTGTTCATGATTGAAGGTGGAGAGATGGTTATAAGTGTTCCGATTATCACTTATGTATTCTTATTATGAGAAATGATCTAACTACCACGAATTTATTGAAATCAACACATGTAGGGATTCAAGGTGAGTTAATGAGAAGAGTTAGCTGCTCTGCGTCGAGCACGCTCTTTGCGTCCTGGCCGACGATTTATGGGCTGATTAGTAGGCTGATCTGTTAGCTGAGGGTTTTTCGGCACCATCTGGGACGGGGCGAACACGAGCGGGTACGTTACCGCTTCCCCCTCCCGACAAACTGCTAGAGCGACTTCTAACCCTCGTATTTGCGTGCGCAGGCTCTGGTTGAGCTGCCGCTCCTCTGTCCAGCCTTTCTGTGCTGCGGTCAGGCGGTGGTACAATGTTTTTACTTTCCCCGGTTCCTTCCAGGTTGCTTTAATCTGTTGGATTTCACGGTTCAATTGAATAACTTGGGCAAGTAATTCCTCATTTGCTTGTCTTGCGTGGTCCAATTCGGTCTGTAGGATTCTTAGGGAGGACATCACTGTAATTAAATAGATCATTTCAATTTATGATTGATCAGGTTAAGTAATCATGGATTTCATTAAACAAATCACGAATTAATTCCAGTTACATGAGAAGAAAAACACAAATTTCTAATTATTTTAATCAGTTACTACATTAAGTTGTCCCTGTTACTTCATTTGTCTGGGCAATACCTCTCTAGGCTTCGCTTGAGGGCTTCCACAGTATATGGTCGCCTGGTGTCTCGAACTGGGCGAGGTGGATAGGCGACTGCGATCCGCCCGGCAAGGATGTCCTCCATCACGTTTGCGAGATACATCCTTGCCTTGACTACTTGCAAGTCCACCCGCTCCTGCACCCGCTCCCATTGGGTGAGGAGGTCCTGTGCGTTGGAATATATCTCTGCAGCTGGATACTGTTGCCTATCGGGTCCATAAGGGTTGTTATTCAGACCCAGCGCCCTTCGAGTGGTAGGGTACGGCCACTGTTGCTGGATTTCATCGAAAATTTTTGCCCTTTGTGGTGTCCTTTGCTCGTCGGTTGCTTGATTAGTGGTTCGTTCGATCGGCATGTCCTATGCAAAAATAAATTATCATGGTCGGATACTCGCGTGTGAGGAGTAAAGATCAATTTATTAATTGTCCGCTTGATTTTAATAATCTTAAATGGGATAGTGTATTTATCAAGGGCTAGGTCGTATTACCTTTAAATTCTTCTATACTTTGCAGTTGAAATGAAACAGGCATTTGTCTGTGAATTTATTAGGTAGCTTATTTTGCTTAGAAGTTCGTTTTTTGGAAACACCTATTAATGACAGGTTTGATTTACACGGACATCTTGCAATCGGTTAGGACCATTGTAGGGATACGTGTGTTTATTTATTTACGTTACGTCGAATTGATAAATGAATCTCGTAATGTCGATTTGGTGATTTAACATTTTCATACGAACGGCGATGGTCAATTCAGGTAGTCCATACCCGGTGTTTGGCTTATTGAGATTTTGACTACAGGATGTATCGATTTGCGGCGATAGTCGAATTCAGTCAGTCTGTATCCGGTGTTTAGCTTATTGAGATTTTAACAACAGGATGTATCGATTTGATCTTAACTAAATTCACCGGATTCGATTTCACAATTGGGTTGAATTGCTTTGGTAAGTTAACATTCTAGCTGTTTAAATCTATCAATGTGTTTTAGAGAGAATTACTGGATGCTATCGCAGATTTCAAAATGGATGCTATCAAATATTCGTGGGCTCTTATCCTGTTGGATTTTTATTCAGTATTTTACGGGATGACCAAACTACATTGTGGAATTTATATTTATTTCTTTACCGTCGGTAAGCCTTACTTTTAGCTGATAAACTGTTAACGTCACTTTACGATTATTCACTTTATGTATCATCAATATAATTCCTAATTGTTTCTCTATTTTATTTGGTTTGATTGTGTCGATTAATCTATTTTAGCAACCACCTATTCGATCCTAACTATAATCGCTTCTTATTTGGTCTATGAGCTTACATTAATTACGAAAACTTTTGTCTCTAACCAATAGAGTCTATTTCTTTTGCTCGAGGAATTGTTTTAATCCAAATTAAGGGATCACTCTATGGATGAATTACTGCGAGTTTTTATCAATCGTAGCTTTAACTGAATTCAAGGATTATATATTGATTTTTTCATTCGGATTACTGATTTTGCTTTAAAATCTATTTCAAATAAATTACTCTAAGTAATGGACTATAGTAGTTTAATAAATTAGGTAAATGTTTTACTCAATGGGTCGAAGCTTTACTCCCCTTTTTCTCAAAGATTTATTTGACCTTTAACCAAGAATTTTCTACCTTTGCTGTACTTAATCTAATGTCAATCATTGAACTAATTAGGGTTATTCAACGGATCATTTATTCCTTTTCTCAATAATTACTTTAAGGTCCTTATAATAAATTATATTCATTTAACTAAGAATTACTTATTATTACTTTAATTTTATAAAAACGAATTGTAGTGATTTAATTAATGGTTTACCTATTCTCACTCAATAACGAATTAGTTCAATTTAATCAATGATATATTTGTAATCAGTTTATTTTTACTCCATTATCTAATTTAATCAATGAGATATTTGTAATCCATTTGTTTTAGTCAACAATAAAATTCGATCAAGTTATTAAGTTGTTAATTTAATGATTTTATAGTTTTATTTCGAAATATAAATTCAATTTGGTAAATTAATTCAAATTATTAATTCAGGTTAGCTATATCAACGAATTCAGTTTAATTTATCCCCGTACCCTTTCCCTTTAATAGATCCTAGGCGCATTTGTGTTTACTTTATATTTATTGAGTGTCCACTGGACTACTCGGTGTGATGATTTTAAGCCGTGTGTAAGGTAAATTTAGGTCGATTTTACAGAATTGAGAAACGAGGAAGCAGCCAGAGACTTCTTCCTTATTTCTCGCTTCAGCTATAGGGATAAATATTGACGTTACGACCACTGCGTTGCGCACGCTGAGTCCTCACGGGTACATATCATTGGCGATTTTCCACGCACTTACATGCATCTGTACTATGTAGATTTTATTATCTTGCGTTATGTGTCGGCTGTGGGCCGGAAAAATTTCGACATTTTAATTTATAAAAACATATAAAATAATTTATGTAAATAATATTTATTAATGATAAATGACAATAACATAATTACCCTTTTCACCATTCCAAAATATGTAAAAATTAACATAAAATAGTATAAATACCACTCCCCCTACGCCGACGCCGAGCAGAGCTCTACTGAGATGCAACGAACGTGACGTGGAAAGAGGGTTCCACCATAAATAATTCTCACCTAAAAAATCGAAATTAACTTGGAGATAGTTTTTTAAAATAATTTTCAAAACGATTGAAAAGTAAATTTCAAAGTGGTTAGTTTCGAAAATGGTTTTAAACAATTTTCAAAAATGGTTAAGTTAAATGTGAAAATGGATCAGTATTTATACCTAATTTTCTCGCATGTGAAATTTGATGCAGTAAAACAAAATTCGACCTTGTTATTTTCTAGTGTATTCTATTCTTTAATTTTATCATTTTTTGATTTATTTTATAATTTTTTATTTAGAATTTTTATTGAATTATTACTAATTCAAAATTTTCGATTTAATTGTCATTTTAATGAACTTTTATTAATTTTTTCAGTTTGGTCGAATTTGTTGTGTTTTCTTGTTGTATTTGTGTAGGTATCGTGCGAATCTTGGTGCATTTTGTTATTATTTTGATTTATTTTTATGTTTATTATTTTATATTTAATTCTCTTATTTTCTCATATTTTATATGGTTTAATTGGTGTTTCCAGGTTTATTTAAATTGCATGTTATTTTTGCATGTGTGTTTCTGATCCATTTAAACATTCTTCAAGGCCGTTTACGTTCTGGCCCAACAATAATATATTCAGAAATTTATATACAAGGATAATTAAATAAAACGATAACTAAAATAATGAATAAATGGTCAATAGTGATATTGGGTGAGTTGATGATTTTACACTGTTGGTCATAATAGAGATTAGATCATGAGGCATCTCGTATAGGTTAAGAACCATGGAAGCTTTGCTTCCATGGGACTTCGTCGGTAGGAGGAAAAAAAAATTCTGATTTGTCTTTCATTAACCTTGTTTTTCAGTTATTAAACTGAAGAAAATTCAAAAATTTAAAATAATCAAACCATATTATTTGAAAGATAAATATTTTAATATACACAACCGATACATTTATAGGCCTAAACATTACAGATGATAACCCAAATAGAGTTTCCTATTGTATAAAAATTCAATCCTTTCAAATATTATAGCACTTATCCTAAGATCTTTTATAAAAATAAAAATAAAATAAGAATATAAAAATAATGGGACTTTCCCTTACTTTTCCCCATTGCCGCCTGATCAGGAGACAATACTGACAAGAACGCTTCCACAGGAGCCAGAACCGCTATTGCCGATACCTCCAACGACCTCAGAAATGATCTCAAAACCCACCCGCAATCGACTAAAACCGGGTCTATGTAAACGAGAAAGAGATAGGATAAGCAAGCTAAAGGCTGCTCGTTTTGTAGGCCAGGTGCTACAAGCTAATGGCTTGTGAATCTTCAAACTTTTCAAACTATAATCATGCCCTAAGAGTAACAATAGTATCATGGTGTTTCGTTTTATTAATTGATTTGTATTATTATCCGATAATTTACGTTTTCGTTTTTTGTTTTAGTTAATAATTTTATATTGTGATTTGTGGCAACTGTATTCCGTCATTTAGCAAGAATTAAACCGAGAATTAAACCGAGTAAATTAATAGGACAGGTAAAATAGAGCACGAAGCCTTCTACGGCAACTCATGAAGCCAAAGGGATGGTAGATCATTAGCAGTTTTTGCGGAGAGATTCGCCTTTTGCTAGCATTAAACCCACTAGTACACATTACCATCGTTATTTTTCGACGGGTGTCTACTGGTTACATCTTATTTGCGCATACTGGTTAGAGATATGATAGACCTTAGACTTACTATTAAATTATATTTGCCCTATCAGTACTCAGCAGCGCGAACGCCAGAATAAAGTGAAGGCCACTCGAATGATGGACCATATACTCCAATATAATGAATTTTAAATGGATTGTAAAATAAACAATGTTTAACTGTGGTCATGTTCCAGTTGTTTGAATATTCAAAAATTTTAATTAATAATATTAGTTCATTACGAT
This sequence comes from Schmidtea mediterranea, assembly GCA_022537955.1. NCBI lineage: Eukaryota > Metazoa > Platyhelminthes > Tricladida > Dugesiidae > Schmidtea > Schmidtea mediterranea. The sequence goes on from CM039682.1 coordinate 20,392,030, forward strand.
TTTTTTTACTAAATTATAATTTAATAAAACAATTAGTTGGCAGAGATAGGGGACAGGCAAAATAAACCACGATGTCTTCTATGACAGCTCATGGATCCATGGGGAATGATAAAACATTGGCAGTCTTTACAGAGAGACTCACCATTTGCTAACATTCCACCCACTAGTACACATTACCAACGTCATTTTTCGATGGGTATCTAGTGGTTACATCTTATTGTGCGCGTACTGGTTAGGGATCCAATAGATCTTACACTTACAATTAAATTATATCTAACCTATCAGTCGTTCACCTGTTTGGTGCTTGTTTATCAATGGGTACAAATTAATTAGTTTAAGAAATATTGTAGTTCGTATTTGCTGGAAACTGTAGTTAGGGGAATTCTAATGCATATTTTGTTTAATTTATTTTGGTTTATCTCTTTAAATTTTATTTAAAAATTCATATATATTACCTTAGAAAAACACGATGCCAATTAACAAATTTATAGTTAATATATAATTAAAATATAATTAACTAGTTTATCTTTAAATTTTACTAAATTCAAAATTACTAAATTGTTTTACTTATACAGTTTAAAATTGTTCTTAAAGTACTGCACATGTCCTTGAAAATAGGTAATGAAAGTCCGAAAATTGGTAGAATTAAAAGAATAACAAGTGTCGACGTATCTCCATGTTCAATACCTTACACTTGTAATAATCGAGTAAGAAAAATATCTGTTTGTCCGCCAGATCATCATCGAGGTATTTCTAACTTTTGAACTTTATAAACAAATAATATTTGAAGAATTTAATAATGAACAGAAAAAAATTGTCATTGTTATGATAGGATTGCCTGCTCGAGGCAAGACATATATTTCCAAGAAAATGACTCGATATTTTAATTGGATGGGTGTCACTACTCGAGGTATAAATTACAAAATTTCTTTTTTATTTTCAATATTCAGTATTTAATGTTGGAGATTATCGAAGAAAACTAACACAACAATACAAGGGACATGATTTTTTTGACCCTAGTAATGTTGAAGCTCAGACAATTAGGAGGTATGTTGAAATTCTAGAGTTTATTTTTAAATTATTTTTCATAAAAGTTTTGCCGCTCAAGAAGCCTTGTATGATTTAATTGATTGGCTGAATAGTGAAGGCGAGTTGGCTGTATTTGATGCTACAAATACAACTAGAGAAAGAAGAAGCATGATTTTAGAAATATGTTTCAATTGTGGAATTGAAGTTATTTTTCTTGAATCTTTATGTGATGATCCAGAAGTTATTAAGGCTAATATTCTTGTTTGAAATCTTTTGTTTTTTCGAATATCTAATAAGATTTTAGGAAGTTAAAGTAGATAGTCCTGATTATGTTGGTATGAATAAAGATGAAGCAGTTGAAGATTTCAAGAACAGAATAAGGCATTACGAGACTGCTTATCAACCGTTAGATGAGGAATTTGACAAGGATTATTCTTTTATTCGTATATATAATCAAGGTGTTAAGTATTTAGTTAATAAAGTACATGGTTAGATGATTGTTAAATTGATATTTTCTAAACTTGTTATTTAATAGGAAATTTGCAAAGTCGAATAGTCTATTATATTATGAATATTAGGCCTGTTAAGCGAACTATTTACATATGCCGAGTAAGTTTGTATTTAGATATAATTGTATTTATTTCGTATTATTGTAGTAATTTTCTTTTTTGAGCTGTAAGTAATTTCAATATTTTTTTATTCAAATTAGAAATTTAATATATTTGAAATTTTTTTGTTAAAAAGAGTAGTTTTAAATAATTTAATGTTTGAATTCTCTTCAAAATTGGTGTTATAACCTACATTTGTATTTGCAAATTATAATATCAATTTTCTGTACTTTTATTTATCTCTCTTATCTGGTTTATAAACACGAAGACAGATTAAAGTCACTTTGTGTTTTCATAATCTTAGACAACTTTAATGATTATTTTTTTTAAACCGAAATTTTTTCTTTGCACTCCAAAGTTAAAGATTCAAAATCTTTAATCATTCACCAAAGTTTTACTTATCATTAAACCATCCTTGGCAAAGAAACGAATTGTTTATTATAACTGTATATGTAACAGTTAGGTATTTAATCCTGGCTTTGTCAGAATTTGTAAGTTATGTTTGCATCGCAGGTAGTTCAAAAATGTAAAAAAAATGTATTTAAAGTTCATAAGACACAGTTCGGTCAACAACTTCTATAACTCCAATTTTTCTAAAACTTGAATTTTTTAAAGTTTCATACGTTTAGACGGCATTTTACATATAAATTACCTTCCATAGCTCGAATTTTTACATAATTCGTAGTAAAAATTTGTACGATGGTAAAATTTTACATATAAAATACTTTCAACAGTGCTAATTTTTAACCTCTGTATACTTTCAAAAATTTGCGGATATTTCCATTGTAATAAATTTCTACCGGATATTGCCTGTCAGAACTCGGGTGTAAAGTTATTTAGTTGTTTTCAAGCTGAGGGTGCATTAGAAATGTTGATTAGTATTGGTTATCGTATTAAAAATATATTAAAATTTCGAAAAAAATTTGTTTATGCATACAAATAAGCAAATAATAATGAAATTTAAATAAATTGATTTTTCTAATCAGAAGCTGTATGAATATATATGGTGATTCGAAAATCAAAAAGTTAACGTTTATTACCAGTGACATATAGAAGCAATTAAAACGCGTGGATGACTAGCGTAATTTATGAAAATTGGCTTATAAATTTAGACAAGAAATTCAATGCCGAAAAAGATTTAAAAATTTTGCTGTTTGGACAACTGTTCGTCACACCCAAAAATTAGTAATCAGCTTAATTCGATTCGTGTCGTTTTTCTCCCGCCAAACATGACATCAAAGTTACAATCTATTGACCAAAGAATAATTTACAATATGAAATTGCACTATAGAAGAATCATCGAAATATGTGATTTATGAGTGAAATAATAATTTTAAAGTAAAAACCTCGAAAATGGGAGAAAATTACTAGAATCACATCAAAAATGTTCCCGAATTTATTTGTGAATTTTCTGAGATTAAAAAATGTATTCAAACAAAATTTAATTAAAAATATTTTATATATTAAATATTATTTGAATTAACAAACTACCCATAATATTTGTCATTTCTGAGTATAATTTATGTTAACTGGTGTATCGGTCGTTTTGTATCTATTTATTTCATATTTTACTAATATTTGTAAAGATAAAAATGTAAATGTTATTTTTATAAGAAAGTCAAACTTACCTTTAAATAAACATGTTGATAAAATGTTTGATTGCTTTTTAATTTGCTGATTTAAAAATATTTAGCACGGTGAAAGTGAATTGAATCTGAATGGAAGGATTGGCGGAAATTCTTCTTTATCAAGTCGAGGCCATGAAGTATGCTTATATTTGAATAATAATTTTAAATAATTTTAATGATATCCATTTACAGTAAAAACCTTAATAAAAAACAATCCACTATTTCTTTACAATATTATTCAATCTTTATCATGCATACATTCTAGAGCAATCGTGCAATTAAAGATGTAAAATAAAGAGTATTATAACATTGAAAAGTATTACAAAGTTTAAATAAATACACTTGACTTGTATTGATTGCGTAGTTTCAGAAAATATATCTGGAATGAAACTTTGTAAAGATGGTTCAATTCGATTCATGAAAGCCCAAGTTATTAACATTAAATTCAGAATTTTTAGCATTTTAAAATTAAATGTCTTCATTTACTATTTTTTTCGTGATTTTCTCGAAAACCCTAGAATAGTAAAACTTAAATCAGAAGAGTTTAAAAATTAAAAAAAAAATTTGATGAAGAAGTAATGAATAATTAAAATTTAATATTTTAATATTCAAAATTTAGTATTCCTCTTCGTTTCAATGGAATTTATGTTCATTTTTAGTATACAGTGGTTACGTTGTCGTTGCATAATCCATAATAAGATTTTTATAATATCCTGTCATTCCTAAAAAGTTATCATTTCATACTAACATTTATTTTGGAAATTATAATATTGATTTAGTCTTTTCAGTATCTGTTTGTACTCCATTTTCGTTAATTACATACTCCAAATAATTTACCTTTCTCAATAAAAGATAACATTTCTCCAATGCTTGTTTTAGTTCTGATATTTCACTTTTTCAATAATTTTTTAAAAATTTTCGTTATGCTTTGATATTGTTTTCCCAAAGACAAATTATCAAAATTTCACCTAATCGTATCTAATAGGCATCCTTCTGAACGTCTTACTAAATGCTATTGTATGTATTTGATAGTGTTCACTGGAGAAATCAAGTGTAAAATAACTTTGATTTTTCTATGGTTTTATTTTCATATTCATAAACCTCAAAATATTTCATTGGTTCTTGATGTTTTCGCATTAATATGCTTATTTTTCTTACGATATTCTACTATCATATAAATTATTTCTAATTCTTCCCTCCATTCGCAATTTTTTTTATCAATAACTCACCCAATTCATCAAAACATGTTAGTAGATTTTCAAAAGTAAAAGATAAAGTAAAATGGACGGATAGTCTGAGGAATGCCCATTCGTCATAACCTTCTCCTTTACTTTCATCTTTAAATTTACCTATGACAGAGTCTAGGTTTTTAGAGTAAAGTGGATGATTAGATGGATAATTAGATATGTCCAAAAGACTGTCCTTAACCATTTCAGTCAAAAGAATATCTAGTTTACAATTTTGTATTTCGAGAAAGACAGAGTTTATATCTCCAGCTACGATGTTAATCTGACAATTAAACTGACGACGATATTTTTCCAAATCTGTATACTACTTTCGTACATTCGAAGTTTGGATAAATCAAGTACCAATTGTCCTATATAACTCGGTCGATGTAAACATACCGAGTCAGGATTTAACAAAGCAGCAATTTTGATACTTCTTTGAAAGATTGGTTTGGAAGCATATTTAATCTTATTTCTGTATAACATAATCTTAAATTCATTCTTTTTTCAGGTTTTCGACGGTTTTACCATACAAGCTATTATTTAGGAGCTTATAATTTTTATACAGTGTGTTTGTACTTTCGGCTCTTAGTTCTATATCGGTATCAATGCAGTTTTTAAAAATAGGAGACTGTTTGAATCTTACAGCTCTATTCACATGTGTGACCTTACCACCAAGATTCAAGTACAATTTTAGTAAACGCCAATAAATAACAATTATTTTTTGGGTAATGAGTCAACAGCAGCTTTTCAACCTTAGACCCCACAGGTTTCAGTTTTCAGCAGCAATAGGAAAGTCGTTTAACTTATCATGAAGCTCAGAAGGAATTTCAAGATCAGGAGTATACTCATAAGACAAATATTCAGGATTCAAAGACAAACAATCAGACGATATTAAATCAAAACCCTTTAGTATCCGACTTAATTTGCCACAAGGTAAAGGTTGACTTATAGCCCAACAGTAAAGATTAATAATATCTATATAAAGCAACTCAGTGCTTTCATCGGTTTTTACAATGTGTTTATTAACAAAAGTAAGATCTCCACTAATACCACCCTCATAGAAATTATAAATTCCCATGTCTTGCATTAGTTCAATAGGTTTATCTAAAGTTATTAACACAGAACTCCAAGACATTCCGGAATACAAAAATAAATCAATGGATCTAACATATTATGAGCTATAGATTTCGCCTGAAATTATTGGAAAAATTCAGCCAAAAAAACAACCGAGTTTCAAATAAACCATCATGTAGTCAAGCAAATTCACACATTAGTTTCAGTCCAAAATAATTGAGCTTTTTCACATTCTACTTCACTCCCTCCTTCCCATAAGTATTTTCAAGGACCTCTAAACTAGTGGCAAAGTTGTACGGAAAGATACTCTTTTCGGAGACAATAGTACCAGTCAAAATAGATCTTGTCAAAGGTAAATTAGTCAAAGTTTTCACACCCTAGCTAATGAGTCATTAACAAACTGATGAGTCGATGAAATGTATTATAAACTTACCAACATATACCATAAGAGATAAGAACTTTCCACTACTAATTGGAATACAAGGTAAGTTCCAATTTGGAAATTACTTTATTCTATACACTGAGGATATAATGTAAGTCATACCCCAGTAAATTATGAAAAACTAAAGTAATAATTCTTTGATTCTCCTATTAACATGACCAATATATTTTCCTCTAAAATGATTGTGATCTCTAACCTTATCTACTACTTTCTTCCTGCACAAATAACAGTATTCACAATTATTAACACGTTGACGGACAGTAGGAACAAGCGAAGTTCGAAAATTGACACTATATGTTTTTGTGATTTTTAGAATGTTAGAAGTATAGTTTTACTCTTTCTGCTTAAATAAACTTAATTTTGATTAATTTAGTACCTTTAATTAGGTTGCGGCTATAACCGTCATGGCGCCAGCGGACTCTATACACTAAGTGATAGGACGATGGCGGCTATAACAGCAAAAATTTAAAAACGTAAATGACAGGTTTAATGGTTCAAACAAGCAATTTTTGTATGCAACAAAGTATTTTTGGGAGTTTTACACGAAATGTTAGTTCTTAATCAAACAAAAATAAATAAATGACAAAAAAATGTTGTATTGGTATGCCATGTCTCATCATTTTCTGGTTCTTCTGGTGCTTCATATTCCTCATCTGTAGTTGATTCATCATCTTCACTATCCGAATTGTTATTTTCAGCACTGTCAGCATCAGATTCAGACTCACTGTTGCTTGATCCACTATTCATTTCCTCAACAATCTTCAGCAGCCTAGCCTGATCTTTTTCCCAACTGTCCATTTTCTGTAAATATTGAATAAAACATTTTATTTTGTATTATTATTTATTGTATATTATATATATAATATATATTTATCATTTACATTATCATTATTTATTTATATTTCAAATGTAAAACTCAAAAAAAAAAGTAAATAGTATAACCTATAGTATCGTTAACCTAACCTAAAATGCTAAATTTTGTTTTTTTATTTCTGTTTAAAGTATAAAATGAATAATAAACAAATACATACCAGTATAGTTATATAAATAATAATAAATATCGTTAAACGTATCAATAAGAACTATAAATTCAATAGAAAACACGATCGCACTACTCCCTTCACAACCACGTGCATACTGAATCTGCAACTCGTATAACAGGTGAAATATGAACTTCAACCTAAAAAGATGTTTTCAAAACACGACACTATGCTTCTACGTATACGCCAGTAAGTGCACATTTGTGCTGCTATAGCCGTAGTGTCTAAAAACGACCGTTTCGTTTTGGACGGCTATAGCAGTCATGCCACATTGTGAACTTCGCTTTGACGGCTATAGCCGCAATTGTCCGTCAACGTGTTAAATGAATATTCTTCATCAAGCGTAAGTGGTAGCATTAGCATTTTCACCTCTTCTTTATAATATGGTAGCACAACGTTTGATCATATATCTGAGACCTCCAAAAATTCATAAACACAGCTTTGACCAATAAAATGATGTTAACTTGATATTCTTGTGAAATTGGTAATTAATTAGAGACCAGCAGAAATTGGCAAATGGATTTTGTGATGCACAGAATCTTTTGGTAAAATAGGTTCAAAACCTGCATAGATAACGAACGGAGGTGTTATCGTTTTTGATATCTAAATTTTTATCTTTATCTTTTGGTAATGTATATAGTACCCAACTGATTTTTCTTACGTAATTCTTGATGTTTTTCAAAAGCTTGTGGCTTTCGAAATCCATTTAAATAATTTTCGCATCATTTGGAATAATTTTTTTCCAACTACTTCCAAATTCTGTTCGTTTAACAATCTTTTCATTTATTTTCTTGATACCCTCATCAAGTAAAGTCTTAGTCACTAACTACTTTGAGTTCCCATCTTTTTCAAATTGAACTTAAGTCTTTCATTTCACTTAAAAATATTTTAAATTTTTCCAAAAGAGATGGAAGAACTATATCCTTTACATTATATTTACCGATGTTCACTTTTATAATTCGATGTGGGCGTAATAAATCATATTCAATTTCTGGTTCAACAATAATGTCACTTAACCTTAGTCCAATTTGTAAATCATCTTTAATAAATATTTTGATTTCAAGTATTTCAGATTTGATAGTGCTTTTACGTTTCACTCCGCGTTTCAATAATGAATTTTTATTCGTATAAAATAGAGTAAAGTGATTTTTATAGTCATTATAAAATTTAAGGTACAGGTCAGAGGTTTGGGTCTGGCATACAGGACATATATAATAATTATTTACTTGATAATATCGATTCATCGTATTGTGGTTAGGTTATTTCAAATTAAAGTAAAAAAAATACCATTTCTATCTTCATTTCTTTCATTACTCGATCTTGAATCATTAGCTTGTAGATTGACAATACTTCGGAAAAAATTTACCAGAAATATGAAAAAAAGTTAAATAATTATGAATGTCATTAATAATCACTTACATTTAGCATTCACATTAATGATCTTTTCTGGTTTCTCATAATATGTTTCATAAAATGCTTAATAATCCAGGTTTTCAATGTCAATATTTAAATCATCTAAATTAATTATAATTAATAATTCAAATTAAAGTAAAAAAAATAACCATTTCTATCTTCATTTCTTTCATTACTCGATCTTGAATCATTAATATTGAAAGTATTTATCAGTTAATAATTTAAACATTATTAAAAAATATCACAAGATTACTTGTATCATATTCATCAATCTGCAAAAAGTCTTGAGAGGTTGTCACATTTGCCAATAATAAAAAAAGTTAATAGTTATATTATAATAGTTATATTATATACTACTCTTCGCTTCTCCGAATTGTCTGAGATTATGCCCGTGATGTTGTGAAAACATTGACCATCTACTTGATGTTATGGTGAAACAATCTGTACACACAGTACCACGGAAACCAACATCATTTATCTTGAAATATGATAACAAGCTCGCACTAGTGAACATCTTCGTGACTGATAGCTACGCAAAATTTATATTTATTGCAATAATTCACTAGAAAATGAAATAGTAAATTAAATATACATTACAAAGTAAACTTCTGATAATATTTTAATAATAATTTAAATAATGATTGATTGTTTATACTACAAAATCATTCATACTAAATAAAATCGATTGTTTATGCTAAAAATTACACTCAAATTGAAATTTTTAATTAATTTAAATTGAATAAATTATAATTATGATGTTAAATTAATGGTAAATTATAATGTTAAATTATAATTATTCAAGATTGTATTAATTTATAATTAAACAGAAATTTCAATTAAAATAATTATTGTAGACATGATTGGAAATTAGACTTCATAGTTATACATAAATGATGTATTTATTTCAATCACGTGAATTCTTATGAAATCTTATTTTATTTTAAATGATCCAATTCCTCAAATTTTAAAATTTTAATAAGCAATAAATAATCGATTAGGTTAACACATTACATATAAACCTAAAAACTAGTTTTCTGGAGCTCTTTTTGGTACATTCTTCCTAGAATATCTTCGCCCTTTAAATCATATAGCTTATATGCAGTGGCGGATCCATAGGGACGATGCGGCGATCCCCCCTTAGATTATTTTTAAAGAAATTCTTTTGCGACTTTTACTTGGTGTTTGCAGTCCTTTATTAAGAAAACATCCAATGTCAAAAAAATGTTCAAAATTAATTCAGAAATATAATGTTGCAAATTATATTTTAAAGTGATTTAAAATTATTGAAATACAATTATTTGATTGAGACTAGAGAGTTTAGTTGTTTGACTAATAACGTATTTAAAACCTTGATTTGTTTATTATTTTTAAAAATTTATAACACAAAATCTTGTTTACGATTTCTCGACTTCGCAAAACGATCAATCACGTTTTTAACATTTACTATAATGTCTCCGTGTACATTAAGTAGGGCCAATCTTACTAGTCTGTTTTCTGTTATTCGTATTCTCAGTCAGGTTTTTATTCTTCGCACTGTTGAGAAGCTATGTTTAGCACTGGAAGCACTTAATAATTTTAATAATTTGGAACAACTTGTGAGTGATTGGATATTGCACCTGGTCACATAAATCAAAAACAACAGAAAGATCAGTAGGCAGTGATTTTATTCAGTCCTCTTTCTTCATCTTCATGCATTTACACTGCAATAGTTCAACTTCCGATGTAAATTCAGGTGCAGGTAAGTTTTGCATACTAAGTCGAAGAATGACGCCATAGACATTACTGATTGCAGAGCCAGTTTCGGCAACACCTTTATGATTCAGTTTAATAATATTTTCTGTTATCAAAAGAATTGCAAAAGACATTGCAAATTTTCTTTGCAAAAACTTGCATTTATGTCCAATATCAGTGCATCAAGTAGAGCAGTGTTACTCAAACTTTCTGGTCCCTCGGAACCCCTTCAATTTTTTGTCGTTTTAGCGGAACTCCTTCGGAAATTTTTATAGCCAGATAAGCATTATCCACTTATATTATAATCCTTCTTTTTGACATAATTGTCGATCATAAAGGTTGAATTTATTTTAAGCAATTTAAAAAGAGAAAATTTCATATTAATGAAGTTTGATAGTAATTTATTTGAAAACACTGCCACAATGAAAATAAAAATAAAGTTTTACGCTAAATTGTATTTATTTAAGTAAAAAGAAAATTTTGATTAAAATTAATTATAGATAAGTATTTAATAAAAAACGATATTAATCCAAAAAAAGTTTAATTCAAAAAAAACATTAATTTATGTATCAATGGAAAGAATGAGCTTTCATTGACTTGCATAAATCTTTAATATTTGGTGGAAGATTTGTTAACGATAATCTTACAATCGATGTCAAATTTAATTTAATCCGTTGTTTAGTCTTGATTACAGTGACCATTGGAAATCCGCTTTCATTATAAATAAGTTGAATGGAATGGAAGAATAGTTTGAAATGCGTTGTCACTTAAAACCTTGTACTTGCCATTAATTTGGATACAAAACTTAGCATGTGATGAATTTTCTTTTACATTTTTCAATGTCACGTCTGATGAGAGATCAGCTAATAAATCTTTTTCAACTATAGATAAGATATTTCTTGTATTTATGAAATTGAATGCATCTAAAACCCACAATGTATCTGTTCTCGGGTCTTGGCTTACTAAAAAATATTCCTCAAATTTGATTGATAAAGTTTTTAAATGATTAACTATAATTATAAAATATTTATTTAATTGTAATATTGGTTTCTATTTTTAGCTTCAATCATTTGATCCGTTAAGAAACTGAACATATCGAAGTAGTTTTCAACTCTCTGAATCCAAAATTTTTTTTTCTTTTGTTCTTCTATTTTATTATAACTATTAAATATTGTTTTGTATGTTCCTTATAGTGATAAATTCAGTTCGTTTAACAGTTGAAAAATATCTTCATGATAACCTCCAAGATATATGAAAAAATCATAAACTACTCTCTCCCCAGAAAATTCTAAATTATTATATTTTTTAGTGTTTGAATAATAATAATTTATCAATATAATATTTTTTTATATTCTTCATTTAATACTTGTCCATAATCGCCTTATGTTTTGCTATTACTTCTATTCCCGAAAAAGTAAATTTCCCTTCGAAAACAACATTAATAAAAAGTTGTTTCGGTAAATCTACCTAGATTCTTTATTGAATATTAAATAATCATCTTTTATTATAAAATAACATTTTGAATCTAGAATGAATTCTATTTCATAATACTTAAAAAAAATCAATAATTCTACCAAGCTTCTTCCTAATATTCTCAATATCTTTTTTCTTTTAATTTATTTCAACAATTTTTGATTCAAATGCCGCTAATTTATCTTCACAATTGGCGATTATTTGCAACGAATTTTTATTTACTTCTATTATTTGCTTATTCAAATCTTCAAAATATTTTTTTGAAACATCGGTGTATTTCTTCGAAGCCGATTCTTTTTCTTTATTTAAAGTTTTTATTATTTCATGAATCTTGGATAGTAGAGATATATCAGGACTATGCCCCGTGGATATTTGACTTTAAAAACATGTTGAGAATCCCACTAAATTTTTTTTCCAAGCGAAAAATCCCTGGCAATTTTTTTTAAGGGGTTGAAATTATTTTTTTTAAATAATTTAAATTTTTTAAATTATTTGTTTTAATAAAGTGAATTTTTAATTTAATTTGTTTAAATTTAAAATTTTTTAAAAATTTTAATTTTCACGATAAAAAAGCCTAAATATTATTTTTCGAAGAACATTTTTTTGCATGTTCCTTATAGAGATAAATTCAGTTCTTTCAACTTTTGAAAAATATATGCAAGATAACCTAATTTCATTTCCCACTATATGTTCTTGAAAGACTGAACCTGCATTTGAAATCTGATTTGAATATATTCGGCTAATTTCAGTGGTCGCATGCTCAGGCACAGTTAAAATATTTCCATTTTCGTAAAAAATGCACAACTATGTCTTTCGAGCTGTCATTCCTGTTCAATTAAGTAACAATACTATTACTGGTCTATGTTGCCGCTGATGTTGTTTCGAGTTCAGTAGTTCTAGTATTAACATCAATAGTAAGCAGTATGATTAGTTGTAAGGGTTTTATCAGACATTTCTTTCTTCGTTGCCACAAAAAATTAATCCAAACTACTCTGTGACCGAAAAAAATTTGTTCTCTTCATAGCGCCTAGAAAAATATTAATGATGTTTAATTGATAATACTATTGATTATAGCAACAATCTATAATATTTTTTTATAATAAACTAATATTAAATTATTAAAACAGTTATTTAAAAATTTTAATTTTATAAGTAATTTGTATTTTTTATTTATTATTTTATTATCTAACACAGGAATTTGTTTGAAAATGGAATTAAAATAAGCTTATTAAGTAGACTGTTTAAAAGAGTTATGAAATTTAATAAAATTGTCTGGTACGAATTTTAAATCGGACTATTGAGATACCTATATATGAAGTCATTACCTAAATCGCTCCCCTAGCTAGATGGTCTGGATCCGCCACTCCTTATATGTAATAGGTTTTGTGTCATATTTTTTTTATTACAAATATTTCTTTTCTCTAAGAATACGTTATTCATTTATCAAACTTATTCATCGCTTTGAAATTTCTTACTCGATCTCCAACATTGAATTATTTTTTTTCAATTAAATTCTTATTTGCATTATTATTTTCAAATGTGATTTCTCTAATTGAATCTGGATCGTTACTTGCTTCTATTGGAGTTGTTTTTATCATTCGGTGGATTTTATTGTTTGTCAAAATAAACCAAATCATCAAGAACATCTACCCAAATTCGATTTCCGAGTTCTGTAAATTTTTTGTACATTAAGTAAGTAAGTTTTTAAGCGTTCTGTTGAATCGCTCAATAATAGGGTTGTGTGATGGACCTTGTGTTCTTGCATCCAGTTGGTTGACTATTGAATAGATTTTAATATTATTTTCCTATAAAAACTCTTGGAATAATTTATTGTAGAATTCTTTACCATTATCAACGTATAATTTACCAGGAACTTTATTTGGATTTGATTTAAATAAGTTTTCGAAAGCCTCTTTAATTGTTTCGCTTTATTTATTTATTAATGGAATAGCCTAAGCATATCTAGTGTATAAATCTATAATAGTCAAGATGTATCTATAATTTTTTATTATTATTTGGATTTACAGTTTTAATTAAATCAGCGGACCAAATATTTCGTTATTATTTGTGTAGTTCATTTGCTAGAGTATTTTGATTTGTAGGAGGTATTTATCTACCTAACATGATCTTAGCTTTCATTGCTCCTTTTGCAATAGCTCTTGCAAATCTTTTTCCAAACGTTGGATCTTAAATTAAATCAATATCAGCTTTTTATCTTGAACGAATATTTTCTTGGCGATATGCAATGTCATGTTTTAGAGCGGCTTCATCAACTCTATTTATTGGTTCTTTTCCAGCATTAAGGTTGTTGTTTTCATTAAGGCGAATATCAAGTTTTGTTCCTGGTGGAACGTCTCTCAAGTTTCAAAGAGAGCCGGACTATATCTTAAGGAATCATCACAGTTAATTAGACTTTTCTTCCCCACCAACATTTAATCTCTGAACAATCTCCATATTCTAATCATAACGAACTTGGAAAACATGTTGCGGATTTTCCATTTATTTATTTATTCCTCATCGTTTTTACTATTGGGATCGGTCATTACCCGAGTTCCTTCATTAAATTTCTCCAATGAAGCTGTAGATGAAGATTTTAGGAGTTTCCCGCAATTTGAAGGTGTTGCATTTACTAAATTCATTTTGAATTTAGTAAGCACTAGTATGTTCTTTTTAAAACATAGTTGACCCAAATAATTATATTTTGGAAGATGATGTTCTTCGGGCTATTTTGACCATGAGAAATCAGGTAATACAGAACTTAGTTGTTGTAAGTCTCCTCCGAACATCATCTGCTTTATATCTCTTCCTTCTCTTTAGTTTTTCCAAATGTTTTTTTGGTTTAAACAAGTCTATATTCAAAATCTTCTGCATAGACATATTACATATTTCACAATATGTTCTATTTACTCTCATTTTTTTTATACTTTAATTTTAATTTATTTAACTTTCACTATTTTCATCTTTTCACCCTTTCATCCTTTCAAGCACCGGAACACAGAACACACTGCGCTCGGTGATTTGAAACTTCAACAAGTTCAAATCTCATCAAAATCTTTCGGCATGAAATCATTCGGTATTTTTAAAATCCATTAATTTTAAATTTCAAAACCTCAACAACTTCAAAACTTAATAATTTCAAACTTCATCAAAATCATTCGGTATTTCAAAACTTAACAAATTAAAACTTAAAGAAATTCAAACCTCAACAAATTCAAAACCTCAACATTTTCAAAACTCAAAATTTCAAAACATTTCAGGGTTAATGCACACTAGAGTAGTATTATACTGGTAGATGAAAAGTTTGGGCCCGTGCGTACCCATATCTTTACGGGTGCACTTGTCTTTCTCTTCTTCCCTTAAAAAGGAAGCTTTGCAAATAATCGAAGAGTAACGACGAGATTATTTGCAAAGATTCCTTTTTTTGTTTGTTCAATTGATTTAATTTAAATTTACCCAATATTATGTTCTATTCTATTTTTAGTAACAGTAACATGGTGTGTAGAATATAACATAATATTGATTAAATTTAAATTTACTCAATAGTAGATTCTATTCTATTTTTATTAACAGTAACATAGTGTTGTCAAGGCACCCGGGACATAAACACACGCAGGGGGCCCAAAGGCTTTCATCCAACAGTATAATACTATTTATATATAATGGGCGTAATGACACATACTTTGGATAGACTTACTGTCATCTCTACTCGAGTTCTTGAACATTGGTGACTGCAGGAATTTACAAAACATTAGTGAGCACAATGAGGGATACATAAATGTCTGATTTTAAAAATTTATTTAAAAAAATAATAATTATTGGGAACATGTTATATGTAAAGCTTTGTGTTGATAAGGGCTTTGGATCAAAAATTAATGTGCTAAGAATACGAACTTTTATAATATAAATTTATTTTACAAATAAAATGTAATATTAAAAGTTAATTTAAAATATATAGCATTTTTAAAAAAGATACTAAAATATTTAAAAAAAACCAATAATTTGTTTGAATATGTAAATAAAAATCCATATTAATTTTTGTTTTTTATCTGATAATGACAGTGAATGTCGAAATATATCGTAAAATGTGTGTTTGAATGGGTCTTGCAATTATCATATTTTTTCATCAATATAATATTTACTTTGCAGCGAAGGCTTTTTTATTATTTACCTGTCTAGTATTTATTATTATTATTATTATTATTATTATTATTATTATTATTATTATTATTATTATTATTATTATTATTATTATTATTATTATTATTATTATTATTATTATTATTATTATTATTTAATGATTCTTATTGGTATATATATATTTAGTTTGCTCGTAAACTAGCTATATTTATTAATAATCAAGAAATTCCAAATTTAAAAGTTTGGACTAGTCATATGAAACGCACTTGGGAAACGGCTAAACAAATAAATTGCACGCGCATTGAGCAATGGAAGGCTCTTAATGAAATTGATGCAGTTTGTTTATCTTTAATTTAGATATATTTATTTTTGGCAGGGTAAGTGCGAAGAAATGACGTACGAAGAAATCCAATCAAATTTCCCAACTGAATTTGCGCAAAGAGATCAGGATAAATTTAATTTTCGGTATCCTATGGGGGAAGTAATTATTATATTGCATGAATTATTGAAATTTTGTAGTCTTATCAAGATTTGGTCAGCCGACTAGAACCAGTCATAATGGAACTGGAACGACAGAATAATGTATTAGTTATTTGCCACCAAGCTGTAGCCAGATGTCTTTTAGCATATTTTTTAGATCGATCTAAAGGTTTTGTATACTTTTGCAATATGCAATTTAATATTTGTTTTTATTAACTGGATAATTTTGATGGACGATAAGGACCAAAATTAAGCGCATATACTATAGAAAGACAGCAAGTTAATGTTGGTGAGAAAAATAAAATACAAGTGCACATACTATTTGCAATCATTTATTACGGGAGTAGATAGATGCGAGCTCACTGACTCATTACAAGTTATTGCGCACCCAACCCTTAAGTTGATAATATATAACAATTTATTTCACTCAAAAAAAATGCTAAAAGTGGTACTTAATAATATGTTTTTACAATAATACATGTAAAGATTTTTTGTACTCGGTTGCACTATTTTACTCTAAAAATTCGATATTATAACTTGTACTATAAAAATATTTTAGTTTCTCAACCTACTTACAAATTTAAAGTATTATAGTATCTAACTCAAAACCTATTTTTTCCTGGATTAGATGTACTTCCTATAAAGATATGAAAGAGTAATCAACAAAATTACTCGTCTTTACAATTAATATTTTTGCGAATTTTTTTTTTGAAAATCTCAAGTATTTTTTCATTACTAACCGTGTTGTATTATCGCTTCCTGGAAGGTAGAGGTTCGCTAACTCGTGCGTTTGAAAATCTACAACTTTTGAGGGTCAGCGATAAAAAATATTTAGAGAAAATATTCTTCTACTTATCTACAATTTGTCTAATAAAAAAATTTGATATTTTTTAGACCTGGACACTATAGTTCGTCGATGAAGTTCGTTTATGGAAAGGTTCCTCTTTGTTAGAATTTATATAACGTTAGTAGGTAGACGTGAGCCCTCTAGAACAGTACCCCCCGACCCCACTTAAAAAGGGTTCAACACCCCCCGGGGGCATGTGTTCACTCATGCGTGACGGATGATTTCTGTGAAGCGTTACGCAATATATTTTTTCAAATATTATCATAGTTTTCTCAACGTCTAAAGTACAAATCACCGATTTTCCCAGACATATTTCATTTTTACAAAATTGTTACAAATATTTTTCAACAAGAATAATTCAAAATTTTCAATTCAAAGTCAACATCAACAAAACTATTCTTTTATATCATTTTTAAAATTGAATTAAATTTATGTATTTTTTATAATTATTTTAAAAAAATGTATCCATATAAATTATTTGAATATTTCTTTTCTAATAAATTATACTGACTCTGTTCCACAATAGTTGTCACAAGTAGTGTATAATGAGGACTATGCCCTTGGAGATTTGGCTTAAAAAAGAGACCCCTCTAAAATTTTTTTTTGGGGGAGGGGGGTTAAATAAATTTTTTTTAAATTAATTTGTTTTATTGAATGAAAAAATCTTTTTTTAAAAATTATTTATTTTAATGAATGAATTATTTTTTAATTTAATTTTTTGTTTAAATCTTAAATTGGCTCACATCACATACCGATTAAAAATCCCAAAAATATTTCCTCGAATAAAAAGCCTATGTATTTTTTCATATTTATAAACCCATAAAATAAAATTGGCTCAAATCGCCTGTCGACTAAAATGCCTAAAATATATTTGCTCAATTAAAAATCCTGAATAATTTTTTATTTTCTTTTATTTTTGATTTAATTACTTTAATTATTTGTTTTAATCAAGTCAATAATTTAATTTATTTTTTAATAATATTATTATTAAATTAAATTGTTTTTTTAATCAAGTTAGTTAAATAATTATTTATTATTTTATTATTAATATTTTTTATTTATTTATTTATTATTATTCTTTATTTTTTAAATTTAATTCAAAGTCTAAGAATAATTTTTCAATGTATAAAAGATTGATAAATCATCGATAAATTTTGAATTGTAAAAATAACAACTTTCAATACATACAAATATTTTTATTGGCAATAAAGATTAAATAAAAGATTAATTTTTATTTCAAATCAAAAATATCCTAGTAATATGCTTTACGCATTTCGGCTAACAATATATAGATTGTTTGGCCACGTTTGAAATCGTGGCAACATGGACATCCATTTGAACATGTTACTCTTATACTAGCTTTACAAACAATGCAATTGGCAAAACATCGGTCACCAGATCCCTGAACGTTGTCATAGTGAATCCCAAGAAGTTCTTCAATGTTAATCCCTGTGAAATGGTAAATTTTTGTTGCGAAAAACTCTGGTGCGCAATTTAATTCTTGGATAAAACTCCTGAATTTTCTTTTATACGATAATAATTTTTCAAAGTAAATTGTGAAAAAATAAATTAATATGAAATTTTCAAAAAATAATAATTATAAAAATAATAATGAAAATAAATTCATCAACAATCAAAGAAAAAGTTAACTTACTTGGTATCAACTTCTGAATACTGATAACCCATACATACTAAACAATCCATTGATTAATAACTGAACAACAATCACTAGGTACTGTATACAAATGACTGAGTACTGTACAACTCACTATATACATACTAGGCATTGAATAATTGAGTACCCTATTTAAATAACGTTTACCCTTTGAACACCAATATTCAACCAACTTAACCCACTTAAAAATAAAATAAAATTTTCTCTCAATCATTTCCCCTTTAAATACTTAGTTATTCACTATAAACACACTCGCAATATGTTATCAATAACTAGTTACTGAACAAATCAATACCAAAAATTGTTTACTGACCAAGAAATCTTTAAATAAAAGCACATAAAAATTTGAACAATCAAAAGAAATACAATTTCAATTACAAATTTTATTAACTTCTTCACTCTTTTATCGATCCTTGATAAAACATATTTATGATAATTATTTACCAATTCGACTGATAGAAATCTATTCCAGTGAATATCGAAATGAGTTGGTGATTTTTATGAAAATAATGATGAATTTAAAAGATTTTTTAAATTTAAATTTTGAAAATTTAAACAAAAAATTAAATTAAAAAATAATTCATTCATTAAAATAAATAATTAAAAAAAAATTTTTTTCATTCAATAAAACATTAATTTTAAAAAAATTAATCCCCCCTCCCCCCAAATAAAAATTTTTTAGGGGGCCTCTTTTTTAAGCCAAATATCTACCGGGCATAGTTCTCATTTATTATTCCCACTACTGTCACATTTGGATATTTTTGGTCCGATTATTGAAAATGTATGCTATTTGACTAATTTTGTTAAAGATTTGCTAAATTTGTACTGTTTTAATTATTTAAATGGCAAAACGAACTCTAAAAATCGTCTAAAGGGAACTTCGGTAACGAAAGTTATGGAACAGATCGGCAAAGAAATTCGAAATATGATGATTAAAAATTTTTTGCAAGCTATACGCGAAAAATTTCCAAAAAGTGAAAAATCACGTACTGCTTACATACAGCAAGACAATCCCAAGCCTCGTGATTCTGCTTTACAAGAAGAACTTGTGAAAGAAGGTTGGAGTCTACAATTGAAATCTCAACTTTCGAATTGTCCAGACCTAAATGTTTTAGATCTTGGGTTTTTTAATTCAATACAAGCATTGCAGTATCAGATGGTCACTAAAGATATTGATGATTAGTGCAGTAGAAACAACTTTCCAACAATTGGATCGAGACATGATATAAAACGGAAACGACTTTTATAAGATTACTCATTTAAATAAAAACTTCGAAGACAAAGTTAACTCCCTATAAACTTAAAATGTAATGCCAAAGCCGTGGAGAACACAAAACAATTTTTAAATATTGAATAACTGTAATAGATGCTACTACTATAAAATTAATAAAGAACTTATTTCTGACTAGCCATTTTTTATTCACCCATTTTTAAGTGCCCAGCTTGTTAAAAAGCCTTGAGTAACCCTTTTCACCAAGCTATTACTTTTGAAAATTGGTCTAACACAAGCGACGCTATAGCTATAAAAGTTTTATCAAATGGAACAAGTATTATGGAACAAAATGTATGCATCAAATGTGACAACTATTGTGTAACAGAGTTAGTAAATAAAATGATTTATAAAATACATACTATTTAGTATACAAATATATAATTAAAAAAACATAAATTTATTGTAACAAATTCAGCATAATTAATTTTTTTAAATGAATTAATTTCTTAAAATTTTTCCACACTTCATTTTGAAATTCTATATTATAAAAATTTATTTTTAATCTAAAACATTTTGTTATTTGTATATATAGTTAATAAAAAATCAATGTTTATATTGTTATTTGTAAATTTATTCTAACAAATCGAGTATAATTAATTTTTGAAATTGGAATAATATCTTTAAATTATTTTTGAAATTCTATGTCAATAAAAACTGATATTTATTCTAAAAAAATTTGGTATTTTTTAAATATATTAATAATAATTTAGTAAAATGTCTACAGTATCCTCACTATTGTAACTCAAGCATTCATGACATTCAACACTGTCATAAAAATGGAAATATATTACAAGAAAGAATTCAACAAACAAAAATATTATATTTGTCCATCATATCAAACCATTCAAAAAATCTTATAATAACTTTTATAATGAACATAATAGACATCTTAGACAATTTACTATCACTAATGTTAAGATCAAAAAAATGAGTGCTACGATCTTAACACAGTTCGTTTTCTGACTTCAAATTTAAAAATAAAAAAATGATAATTAAAATGAACTAATACACAAAAATATGAAAAGGTCGGTTGTGGTCCTATATAAATAAATAAGACAAGTCAATTAATTACTTACAAAATTTAATTGGCGTTATGACAAATTTACAAAAGTATATGTATACAATTACAGGTTTTTAAAGAAATGCTGATCAAATGATCCTTGTCAAATGGCCCGCAAGAAGTCGATGGTCACTATGCCGACGCAACGACTTATCCTAAGATCAGAGGGTAAGTAAGTTTTATTTTGAGGCACCCCAAATACCACGAAAGCTGTCAACTGCTTTGGGTATTTTGATTTTAAAATTATTGATAAGCCGGATTGAAGAATCCGCTTTTTGAAATTTCTTTTTAATTTATTAACAAACAAGTAAAACGTGCAATTTATCTTCTGGAAATTGTATCCACACCTCGGAAAGTTTTCTGATGGCCTCTCTCTTTGAACTTTTCCGATTTTTCTGAGTAATTTATTCTCCACAAACAGTTTTCCCGAATTTCTTATCCCGAATGTAGATCTAGCTCACGACACTATTTATATCGTCCTGAATTTTTTAATTCTCCTTGAGTTCAAATTCTCAGTTGAATTATTCCAATTTAGATTGTCAATCAAAAATTCCAATCTGTTTTATTTCCCTAGAATCGTTAATCAGAATTTCAATCTGTTTAATTCCAACGCAGACGTAAAATGAATTTTCTCCGGTGATTATTTTTCTTGAATAAATTGAATTGGTTTTCTTAAAACTGTCAATATTATCCACGTTCGATTTCTGGTTGTTTTCTTTCCCTTCACAATAAAATAGTTTTTAATATTTAGTCCCACTTTTAATTGTTTCAGTTTTGGCTAAATTGGTTTTCGGATCGGCCTTCCATACTAAAATACTTCGATATTTATATTAAAATATTTAGGGTTAGTTTAACTGTTAATTACTAAATTTATATTTAGGGATTAAATTAATTATTACTTTTAGATTTACGTCATCAAGAATCCAATTTTAGTAATTTCTTGATGACGTACTTCTATATTAAATTACAATAATCTAAATTTAGTAATTTTTCTATGACGTCACTGAAACGTCATTTTATTATTTTAAACGTCACCGTTTAGTGACGTCAATCTGACAAATATTTTTGCTACTAACAAAATATATAATAATAACAAAAAATTCCCCAAAGAAAAGAAAAATACAACAAACGATAATAATAAATAACTCTGATGAAGAACAACTATCAAAAAAATATTAATAATCTACAAATTGAAGATGAATAAAACTCAAAAGATGATTGTATGATAGTTGAAGAAACTTTCAACCAAATGCCAACTACTCAAGAAAATACATTTTCGATGTATATTGTTGATGGCTCTATAAATTTATTTGAACCACAATCTGAAATAGAATTCCATCTTGAACTCAGTTATCAAACTATTAAAATAAATGTTTCAAAGTTGAATCGTAAGGATATCTGGTTATCAAAAACTCTTCTAAATAAATTAAATGCATCAGTCAAAGAATTAGATACTGTTAAAATTAAATTTTGAATCCAAATAGAATTTATTAAGATGATGAAATTAAAAGATTTTACATTTCAAATAAAGATATTAAATAAAATCTTTTGCAGATGTTATACAATCATTAAATAAAAATATTGTAATACGTTCAGAACTAGGAAGCATTTGGAAATCAAAAAAGATTTTAGAAATTAACTTTAAAATTATAAAACTTGCTAAAATTTTCACGATTATCTTGGTCACCATATATGATAAACAATTAGATCAGTGGTTCTTAACCGGTGCTCCACGGAGCACCTTTGCTTAGCAATATTGTCCCAGGTGCTCCGCGAAACGAAAGCTAAACTCATATAACATAAATTTATTAGAATAAATTTTCAAAATTATGTCTTTATCATATAATAAGACACTAATCGTCTCAGTTGTATGTGGACAAAAAAGTGATACTATATATATATATATATATGTATATTACATAACTCAATTTTAATCTACATATATGTGGTATGTACTTGGTTTGTTTATACGGTTTAACGGCGTTTAAGAAATTTTCGTTAATTTTTAAATTCCAAAAAATTTTAAATCAAGTAGGCTGCCCAAAAAATTCTAATCAAGTAAGCTGAAATATTTTATATCTTATAATAGTTATATGTTCTTTGTTAAAACATAAATATTTGTGACATAATTACTTCGTAATGCAAATTAAATAAATATATGTATGTACTTATTCTTATTCCAAATTTATTTAAAATAGCCATGGACAAATTCTTTAAACGAAAAAGTAATTCGGAGAAAAATATTAATGATGGAACAAGTACAAGTCGGAGTAGTATTAATAGTGGCAACACAGAAGATGTTTCAACATGTAATAAAATAATGAAGACTAATAGGCAGTATTCTGACGAATATATCAGTTTCGGGTTTGCATGGACCGATGAAAAGGAGTTTCCAATTCCTAAATGTGTTGTATGTGGTGTAGAGCTGTCCAATAGTGCTATGTTTCCGGCTAAATTGAACCGACACTTTACTAATTCGCATGCTAATCTTGTTTCAAAAAATAATGATTATTTTAAAAGGTTATTGGGAATGCAAGCAAAACAATTTAAAGGTGCTATGACAATTTCTGATAAGGCGCAAATTGCTTCATACAAGGAACCCTAATTAATTGCACTGAAATTAAAACCACATACTATAGCAGAAAGTCTTATTTTACTGTCATGTTGTGAAATAGTTAAAATTATGTTTGGTGATGATGCAAAAAATGAGATTATGAAGATTCCCCTATCTAATGATACAATAAAAAAAAGAATAAAAGACATGTCACATGATATTGAGGAAATCGTTAATTATAAACTTTCCAAGAAATATTTTGCTTTGCAAATTGACGAATCTGTTGATATTAGCAGCAAAGCTCAGTTACTTGCATTAGTTCGGTTCATTGATGAAAATGAAATAGTAAATCAATTTCTTTGCTGCAGAAATCTTACAGAACATACAACAGGAAAAGATATTTTTAATTGTATTACCACATATTTAGAAAAATCGTAAATATCATGGGATTTCTGCGTAGGAATTTGTACAGATGGATGTCCATCAATGGCAGGATGTATTAAAGGATGTGTTACACTTGTGAAGGAAAAGAATCCAAATATCATATCTACACACTGTTTTTTACATTTGGAAGTTTTAGTTTCAAAAACATTGCCAAACACATTAAAATCTGCATTGGATGAAGTGGTACAAATAGTAAATTATATCAAATCAAGACCTCTGCAGGCACGCATTTTTAAACAACTTTGTATATCTATGGATGCTAAGTATGAAAGTTTGCTATTGCACACTGAAATAAGATCGTTGTCTCGCGGTAAAGTCCTATGTTGTTTATTGGAGCTCAAAGATGAACTGCTGTGTTATTTCCAAAATGTCGCTATGAATAAATTTGTTAAAAATTTTGAAAATGATATTTGGTGTGCTAAATTGCGTATTTAGCTGATATTTTTAAATACTTAAATTCAGTGAATACAAGTATTCAAGGTAAAAATGAGAATATTTTAACATCCACGGATAAAATACTGGCATTCAATAAAAAAATATTGTATTGGAAAAATCGAATAACAAAAAACAATACGCTTGATATGTTTCCTTCAATTCAAACAAATAATGTAACACATATTATTCCTGCCATAAAAGAACATCTAACAATATTGGATGAAATAATCGCGTGTTACTTTTCATCTCTTAAATTAGAATCCTATGACTGGATACGAAATCCATTTGGGACATTTGAATTTTCAAATATGGAACTATCTTTACAAGAAGAAGAAATTATTTCCTTGTCAACAAATCGCTCTCTGAAAATGGAGTTCACAAAAATGTCAAATGAACATTTTTGGATTTTTGTCCAAGAAGAACATCCATCTCTATCTAAGAAGGCAATCAGGATTTAATTACAATTTGCTACCTCATATCTTTGTGAATTAGGATTCTCAACATTAACCAATTTAAAAACTAAAAAACGAGAAAGACTTACCGATCTAGAAGAGGAAATGTGGGTAGCAATATCTTATATTAGATCTAATATTGGCGAAATATGTAAAACTCGCCAGGCTCAAATATCCCATTGAATTTTTTATTATATTTTATCGTTGTTATTTTGAATTTGTAACAATTTAGTTTTGTTGATTTTATTTTATATTATGTATAATATAATTATTATTTGACTTGAATAAATAAAATTTTTTTTATATATTTCCGTGTATAATCCAAATTACTGGAATCAATGTTATTTGGTCTGATGCTCCGGGAAGGTTTCGTGTAATTAAATGTGCTCCGTGATCCCGAAAATGTTAAGAACCACTGAATTAGATAGAAAAGAACAAAAATATTGCATATGGTCATTATCAATATTTGTTAAATATTGAATGAATTGTTTAATATGATACTCTTATAGAAAAGAACAAAAATATTGCATATGGTCATTATCAATATTTGTTAAATATTGAATGAATTGTTTAATATGATACTCTTAATTTGATCAAAAGATGATATCTATATTTTCAACAATCTAAATAACTTTAAATATGGTGAAATTTGTTTATCAAATTGAATATAATTTTTGTATTATTTTAATTAATTATAGATGATTAATTATAAGTATAAGGTACTGAATAGTTTTTATTGACAATACATTTTTTTAAATATTCTAAATCAAAATTTCTTTGATAAATCTTTTCAATATATAAATATCCTTTTTGATATAAAGAATCTTATTTTATAAAAAATATTTTCGTTTTGCTAATCACCAACAATTTTCTCTATACACATAGTTAGATAATTTTAATATTATATAATATTACTTGTTATTTTATATATATATATATATATATATATATATATCATAATCAGAAAAAACCAATTTTCTCTAACCAAATAAAATTGAAATAACATTTGTAAATATACTTACCAGCTGTGATATTCAGATTCATGTAATGATTATGAAAATTTTGTTCTAAAAATAGTATCTATTAAAAGAAATCTATATGATAATATTTGAAAAGATAAATAGCGTCACGAATGATTATAGATCGTAACGCTTCACGGAAAACATCCGTCACGCATGTGTGAACACATGCCCCGGGGGTGTTGACCTCCCCCTTTAGGGGGTACTGTTCTAGAGGGCTCACATCTACCTACTCTAACGTTAATAATTCTTTATTTCGCATTTCTGAAATTTTATTTTCAAAGAATATTTAAATTATTTTCTGAAAGCAGTATTATCGTGTTTCATTTGAGAAAACAAAATGACTAACCTTCTGCAGCGAATAAGGTTGAAGTATTTCTGCTAAATTCTTTTACTGCCAATTATGTCGGATTTTATATTTCAATATAATTTACCAAAATAATAAAATATCATAAACGCGAGATATTTATTTAGTAAAATCTAAATCACTGTAAAAATAATATTGTTAATTTCTGTTTTTCGGTTAAATCTATTTCGGTGTTTTATAAGAAAAAAATTTTAAACCAAATTAAATTTGACTTCCTTTATTATTATTATTATTGTCATAGAGTTATAAAATTTACGAATGATACTCAAAATTCAATATTTTTATTTACACATTTTTTCGTTCATTTAGCATATACTTATTTGTTCCTTTTTAATTTAAATAAATTCACAACATAAATACTTCATGAATAACTGCAGAAAAATAATATATTTATCAGATTGAAACAAAAATATTAAAATTTGTCTTCGATTTTAGAGAAAAATTCAAAAAAAAATTCTTAAATTTTGGTTTTTTATGAAATAAAATTTAAATAGAATAAAAATTATGAATTTCCTAAAGCTCTTATTATATAGTAATTTTGTTTGATAATTGTCATTCCGAAACCTATTACTTTTCTGTGGGTTATTTTATTTAGTTTGTATATTTATATAAAGCATTACAAATCTCAAAAGATAGTAAAATTACTGAAAATAAACATTTAAAGTTTTGAGAAAGAAGTCGAGAAAGAGGATTGATCAGGTCATTGAAATCTTATATTTTATCTCTGGAACAAACAAACATTAATTTTGCGTTAATTTACATTAATTTTAATATTTTTTAGCTCTCCAAAACTTTAGAATTAATCTTATTTATTCATTTTTTCATTGATAATATATATTTTCGACATGCTTAAAATTTATGATTAATTTTAGATGAATTGCCGTATTTACGGGTACCTTTACATACTGTGTTAAAATTAACACCCACTGCCTACCGGTGTATTGTTGAAGAAATATCGTTAGACATTGATGCTGTTGACACGCATCGAGCTAAACCCACGGTGAGTATGCGGTTACATTTAATAGGACCTAAATAGACATTATATTGCACCTCAAATAATAAATCAAAAAACTAATCTATAATAAACGTGTGTATCATAGCCACAAATAAAATTGGATATCTAAATTATGGATTTGTGCAAAAATAAGGTAAAACATTAAATAAATAGAATAAATAAATAATCTATTTATTTATTCGCCTAAAAGTTCTTTTATTAATCATTTTGTGAATAATATTTTTATATTATGCTAACAATTTCTTAAATTTCCTTGGTGGATTGCGAAATCTTATCCCAATTTTGATTTTCAAAAATCACTTTTAATAACTTTAATTAATTATCGGCAGTAAATATTCTGTAATAATCTCTATTACCATACCTAATTTAAAAGGTAAACATACATATTTCGATGGTTATTTTATAAATTTAATAATTAATTAAATAAAAAACGCCAATCAAACACTCGTCGTACGATATATTTCGACAGTTTAACTGTCATCTTTAGACACAAAACCCAAATCAAATACTATGGATATATTCTTAATTAAATGTTTTATTAAATATTTTTAAAATTTTTATATTAATATTAAATATAAATGTTTTTATTTTATAATATTAAAATAATATTAAAAGTTAATAATTTTTTAAAAACAAAAAAATTTCAATTTAAAACAATTTTACAGAATGAAACTATTTTAAAAGATTCAAAATATTCATAGTCATAGCGCTTTGCACATCAATATTTGGATCCAATAGCCTTATCAACAATGCTTCGCATATAACACATTCCTAATAATTATTAAAACTTTAAAATCAGACATGTTGGGTACAATCTATTTTCTAATTATTAGTGTTTACTATAGCAATTTTGCGAGCCGAGATTGTGTGCAAGTATTTTCTTCTAGTGTGAAATTTTTCTACCCTTCTATAGTATAATGTGCAATCTAATAACCAGGTTTTATCTAATATCGCACATTTATAATATGTAGTTTTTGATTTGTCGCTTAAGATGCAACATAATGTCAATTTAGTTTTAATTTAATTTCTTTTGTTTTAATATTATAAAATCTAAAAAGATTATTTCATATAATTATTATTACAGAATTGTTATTTTATTGGTTTTTGCTTTTTCAAATATAGTGTTGAAATTTCAAAATTTTAATTGAAAAAATTGGAAACGTTATGAAAATTGTTGGAACTAGTTTCTGGTGTCAGTCCATTCGGATCATTTTAACAAATGAAATTGCTTATAGAACCTTAATTTTAAAAAGCTTTGGTATCCCAATGTAAAAATGTCATTTTCCCTTATTGATAGTTAAAAGTCAATAAAAGAAATTGATAAAAAGATTGATCGAAGTCATGGAACAGCTATTCTAATAGTCATATCGTTGTGTGCATTGAAGGGTATAATATGGGGATATCGAGGAGACTTTTAAAGGCTAATTGATTTATGTGCTCATAAATAATGTCCAACGATCAATATTATAATGCAGACTTTATTAAAACATCCATTCAAATACATTCATTGGATGGATGTATTTTATGTAAAAGTTACACCTTTATATATTTCTACACAACATTTGTCGAGGTTCATCTAATGTAGTGCAAAGAGAATTAAAATGTGCAGGAAATTGAGTGCAAATGGCAAAATTTATATAAAAGACGTTTCGGGGAGATTGGTAAGTATTGATAGCAATCGGTAGGAGACGACCAAATCCAAGGAAAAATATTCAAGAAATACAAATTAATGAATAATTTAGTAGCTATATTGGAAACCAGAGTTATGTGGAAAATCCGATCCAAATGAACTCGAGAGGTAGATGAGGAGATAATGAAATTTTAATATTTATTAGCAGAAATGTCAAAAGTCGCCTGGCTTATTATTTTATTTTTAATCTAATTATTTTTGTTAATGCAACTATAAAAACCACGGACGAAAGCGATCAGTGTCCACTACATTGGTCGAATAAAAGTACAGTCAAAAAATTCAAATTATTAACAAAAATAAACGTACCAGGAAGTTACATGTTTTATCATTTTGAGTGAAATGTACAGATATTGATTATCTTTGTGTGATTATTTAGTATTCATGTGTATAATTGTAATAAATAATTTATCTATGTAAAACATTTATTGGCTATAGATTTTTAATTAAAACCAAGGATTCACGATATGACACATTTTTCTACTATCATTTTTGATATTATATTGAAATTGTATTATTTTTACATAGAATATTGATGAAGATCGGCCTTCCTTTGAAGCTCTGCAGACAGTTCCTCCACATTTATAATAATAGTCAAGAATCGTTGGATGTAACAAATGATCATTATTCTATTAATTTTAAATCAGAGATAAAATTATATTTAGGATCTCTGATTCATTAATAAAATGTTAGAAACTAATGATGATGCTGTTGATTTTTTCATTCTTTATCAAATTATTAAAAGAATATAATAATATTTTCATTAAACTTTAATTGGATATTATTATTTTAAATCATAGAACTACCGAATTCAAGAAATTGTAATGTGTTAATATGATTTGAAAATTCATACTCAATTTGGTTATGATTACTAGTCGAAGGAATTGTGCCAATAAAATTAAGTTATGGCTAATTTACGTCATTTTTAAACAAAATTCATCTCAATTAAAAATTGGTGATATGGATATTGTATCTGAAATGTAATTTTAAAACACATTTTATAAATTACTTGAAAATGTTATAAAAATAATCTAGTTCAATTTAATTTTTTTATATTTCGCCCTGATTTTGAATTGAGCAATACTTTGCTTAACTATTACAAATTTACAAAAGCTTCCTATGGGGTATTTCTATAATCTAATTGAACTTTAAAAGAAAAAGCACAACAGGTGATAAGAAAATAAATGATTTTATTGATAGGTCTTTTTTATAAAAAGTAGAAAATTCCCACAATTGGGTTTTACATAGCACGTCCTCGTGTTAAAAGAAGGCGAGTGATAAAAATTCTAAAATTGAAATACTATGTAGTATTATACTGTTAGGCCAGTACGAAGTGACCCTGAAATTTGTTCAATCGGTTCTACAAAGCATGCAAAAAACTAACTAAAATACAACACCATAAAATCTGAGTAGAGAAACATGAATAAATATAAAATTTAAAACAAAATTACCGAGAACCACACGAGATTTATATAAACATAGCATGACAACAAGAAAAATTTGACTAAAAATTAAGATAAAATACTATGTAATAAAATTTTATGAGAAATAGAAAACTCTAATTTAAATAAAAAAAGATCAATTAGAGAATGAAATAAACGAAAATAAAATTATATTAAATAATTCTAGGTCAAATTTTGTTAAATCACACTAGTGTAGGCAAACCAGCTAGCAGACCTATAAACAAAGATCTGATTTTCTCCTGTGAGAAATCTTTTTTGACTAGCAACAGTTAATTGTACGAAATTTTCGACAAAAAATCACGCATCCAAGTGGTGGGTTTCTGGGTGTTGATTTCTTGAAACTATATGGTTGTTACCCGGACAACCCCATACAAATATCTTTCGCGTACCACTTGGCACCCGTTGCTAAGCAACGTTGGAACTGTGTTCGAGTGGGTAGATCGTCCGCAAAAAGTGAGCGCTATTACTAATGCTATAATTAACCGAACGATCCATGAGTCCAACGAGCTGCCGATAGAAGGCCTGAGCTCGATTTCGTTTCTTTTAGGTCCCATTATTCTCCTATCTCTTTCAAATGTTAACCTATACTCTCATATCATTTATCATTATGTCTATTCCCATAGTTTTTTTTATCATTGTTCGTATTATCGATTTTTACCATGACCTATAAACCCTTCGTTATGTTAAATATCCGCACCGTATCTCTCTTACCCTTATCCCTATTATAACTACAATGTTCCTATTATTATCACTAGTATTATCATGGTTACTATGTATTATTCTAATCCAAAATCACTACTATTACCATTATCATTATTCTTATTACTACCATTACCATTATATTTATTATTATTATTATTAAAAGATAACGCCAATAAAAAACTTTTCGTATGATTTATTTCGATAGCATAACTATCATCTTCAGGTACTCAAAACCAACTAAAAATATTATGAATTAACATTTTAACAAATTTAAACAAATTATTTTTTATTAATTTAATTTTGTAATAAATAAATATTTATAAAATATATTCAAATAACTTTTAATTAATTTAAAATTTCATTTAAATCATAAATTTTTTTCAACAAAATTTTCAACAAAAGTTTTAATGATTATTGGGAACGCGTGATATCTGAAACATTGTTGATAAGGTCATTGTATCTAAAGATTAATGTACAAAGTGCTGTGACTACGAATGTATTGAATGTTTTTAAATAGTTTACGTATGTTAAATCATGTTTATGTATTGCTTTTGTTAAAAAAAAATTTTAATATTATTAAAATAATTGAAATTTTAAATTACATTAATTTTTTAAAAAATTTATAATATAAATGAAATTTTAAATTAATTAAAAGTTATTTGAATATATTTTATAAATATTTATTTATTACAAAATTAAATTAATAAAAAATAATTTGTTTTTAAATTAAATGTTAATTCATAATATTTTTAGTTGGTTTTGAGTACCTGAAGATGATAGTTGTGCTATCGAAATATATCGTACGAAAAGTTTTTTATTGGCGTTATCTTTTAATTAAATCGTTGCCAAATTTATTTAATTATTTATTAATAAAAATTATATAACTTATATATTTAGGAAACCACTGGGATCATGCTATTAATAAATAATAATAATAAAATTCGATTTGTCGTTTAAAATACCATACCGTTCATAAATTATAATATTTTATGTGATTCTAAACTTATTCTATTCATATATTCTATTTATTTTCTTTCTTATAATTTATTAATTCCACAAATTCGAAGCTGTTGACCAGGAGATAGGCCCTTCAAAGTTTCGGAGAAAACCAAGACACGAAAGGAAACAGTTTCTGAAAATGAAAATCGGCAGAAAACTGCTATAACGAAAAATGAGAGAAAATGAATAATATACCCATTTGATTGTTTTGATTATTAAAATTCTCAATTTATACTTAATTATTTTCTAAAAATTATTTTCTATCAACCTCACAAAAATTGAGTGAAATGGTTTAACTATAGGCGGAATTACTAAATCCTTTTGAAATTCTGTTGTGATTATGAAAAGTAAAAATTACTAAATTCTAAAGTTACCATTATACACAGAAAAAGTTACCATTAAATCAAAATTAAGACTAATTAAAAACTAATTAATCAATTTATTAAAAAAAAGAAAGAATTTCCAACCTTTGCTGTAGAATTATTATCCAGATTGAGGGCATTATAAAAAGAATAAATTTCCAACTACGATCGATAATCAAGAATTTTGTTCTCACCAGTTGTGGTACAAAACAAAACTTCCGTTTCTAAATATAAAACGGAATTTCTTGTTTAAATTAATCAAATCTAAAACTTTAGATTTGAAATATTGAAGGGGAGAGGTTGCGAACTTCAGGTTTTTGATAAAATTTTTGCTTAAAATGACATTATTAGGATCCCATACATATGTTACTCGAATGATCTACTCTTGAAATAACTAAATTAAACTAAAACCTGGAAAAAATAAAGTGATCAAAGGATCGATATTATTTCCATTAAATTAGCATTAGCGGGACCCATAATTAAAATGAGTGTGAATACCTTCTATGGTAGCTCGTGAACCCATAGGTTTTCTAGAGTATTAGCAGCCATGGTAATATGGCTCACCTTTTACTAAAAACCGCCCATTGGAATACATTTCCAACGTCATTTTGAAGGGTATTCAATGGTTATATCTCCTGTGCGCGCATCTGGTGGGAATCCCTTGAAAATGGTCTCAAAAAATTTGACATCTTTTACGCATCAGGTGCCCAGCACAAGATTAATATTTACGACAGCATTAATAGTGTTGGGCAAAAACTAAGGTTTCTAGAATTTTGTTTATCTGACACAACCTCCGATAAAATCTGATAGCGGAAAATTCAAATAGACGAAAATTTACGAAATATTGTTACACAAAACAAAAAATAATAAAAAAGTATAATAAGATACAAAAAAAGATATAAAAATGATTAAAAACATTAAAAAAGAATCGCAAAACAACAAAAAGTAACAAAATCATCAAATTTTATCGAATCAGCTCCAGATTCATCAAAAACGATTATATTTTGAAAATCACTCTGAGAATTAAGCTTAAAATTAATTAGAAACTTTAATAAAAAGGAATCATGAAAATCTGACAACTAAGGGAAAAGTGATGAAATATGGTTAAGACTTGTGGGTGTAAATTTTTATCAATATCCTTGATATCTATCATTGAGAGAGTCCCAGCCAGAGATTGAAATTGAGTTCTATTGAGTTTGACCGGATTTGCCAATTTCATATTGATAGGCTCCTTTAAAAAATACATTTTATAATTGTGGAACATCTGAACTGGTTGGACACTGATAGCACTGATTTTCTTGGTCATGTTTGATTTATGATATTTATAAGGTGGTGACGAGCTTTTATACCCTTGACAGATACTGATTAACCAATCAGAATCATGCAGGAATATTGCACAGTTATTGCATTTTATGTGTGCCTCGATTAATTATGTTTTAATGTGCCAAATTGATATTACTATATTATAACTAATATTAAAACTATTTAAAAAATTAATACTATTAAAACCAAAATATTATTACTATTTAAAAGATTTCTACTAATAAAATTCTAAACATTTATTGACGTAATAACTTCAATTTTTCCATGTTTCTTACAGAATTGGTTATGCTCCACTCAACATATTGCTGGTAATGAAAATTACAGCAGCTACAATCAAGAATACAAGGGTATTCTGTTTCCATTTTCATTACCATGCGGTTGAGTTTATTATCCCAAAGAGTTTGATAAATCAGCTCTGAAATCATGATTCTTGTTTCTTCATATATTGCCTATTCAATCAATGCTGGCTCCTTGATCTTCAAAATTTCCTTCATTTGAGGGTAATAGTAAATAATTCGGTCAATTAGCATAGGGGCATATGTGTCTAAATAAAATATTAATAATAAAAGAAAATAAATAAATAATAAATTTACCATAACTTTCATTCATTGAATTTGTCTTCGGCATAATATTAACAAAAAAATGAAATAAAATGAATAAGCAAGTTGTTTTAATCAACCATTAGCCAATCAGATGTCAACCAATCCCGTGATTTCATTTTGTATGTCTGTAACAATATTTTTGTACTCTAGATTTCGCAACCCGAATATGACTATTTTCCAACTGGCAAACACATTAACACACATTGGGTTGTATTTAAAAGCCTCAGTGCAGGAAAAATTTCTGGCTCGAGCATACAAAGACATTTTGTTGACATGTTGTATAGATTGATAGATTGTCTGATATCTATGGTAACCGTAATTGACTGTATTTTAATATCCTTTATTCTTATTGTAATTTATTGACGTCTAAAGGTTTCTTGCATCCCATGATTCTGCATTTGCCTGATTTGAAAAATATTATAGGGTATTTTCCACTCCTATCAACAATTTGCTGTGGTTTACCAGTCGGAAACGTCATTTTTGATACATCGAAAGTTCCTTTATAATTTATATTTGATAACATAATTAAACAATAAAGAAATATTAATCTATGTATATGATTTTTAGAAAGAGTTCATTAAATCATATAATATAAACAAAAACCTATAATTATACAAATTAATAATGGAATTAAGAAATGATGCGGTATATCAAATCGTCGGCCCGAGTGGTAGTGGTAAAACTATGTTTGTGTGTAAATTACTGAAATCTAATTTATTTCAAACAAAATTCAACAAGATCTATTGGCATAGGGGTGCAGATGAAGAACATGGATTAACTCTAGATAATTTCTGTAAATTGAAAAACATGAAAATAGTAAAGGGTTTCGATAAAAACTGGTCCAGTCGATTAAGGAAAAGTGATGTCATCATTATCGATGATTTGTATCAGGAAGCTAATAAAGAAAAGGATTTTAATAATTTATTCACCAAAATCAGTAGACATGTTGGTGTTACTGTGATCTTTATTAGTCAAAATTTATTTCATCAGGGTGCCGCACATCGAACAAAGAATTTAAATATTCAAATTTAGTTATTTTCAAGAGATGCAACAGTTGTTGATTTTCTTGCTCGACAAGCATACCCTAATAATCGTAATTTTCTCATCAATGCATTTCAAGATGCTACAAAATTACCACATGGATATATATTTCTTGATTTCACACAACAATGCAATGACGATTTACGGATAAAAACAGATATTTTCAATGGTTTATAAACAAAGTTGAAAACCTTAACATGTAAAAATGTTTATGAAATCCAGGCTTAAAAATGTCCGAAAACTTAGAAAAAGTATTAAAAAGAAAATAAAAAACACAGTTCCACCAAAAACCAGTTAACCACCATCTTAAAAACTAGTAACCGACAATTACTCTGCAATGAATCTAATTTCGAAAAACATTATTAAAAAGAGTAAGAAATCAGTTAAAATTGTAAAAAGTCATAGGAGTTTCCCATATTCTAATGCATTGTTAAAAGCATAGAGTATGAAAAGAGTGTCTATTTTACAATCATTTCCAAATTTTGTTGTCGATGATTTACTCAAAATTCTACTAAAAGTAGTCAGAGGTAAAATTAAAATCAGTAATTCTAAAAAACTAGTATTGAATAAACATCGTAAGCCTTTGTTATCGCTAATAAATAATAAAAATGAGAAAAATCATATATAAACAACAATGCGGTTTTATCGGTGCTATACTACCATTAGCAATATCATTATTAGGAGGATTACAATAAACGATGGGGCAATCATTACCTAATGTTAAATTAAAATTTAAATCATCTTGTTGTAATGGAGAAGATTTGGACGAACCCAGAAGACGAAGCAGGTTTCGGTGGAGTAGCAAAGTTAAAGAAAAGAGTCACAAGTTCGAAAAAGGAAACGCAAAAGTGGTTCTCAGATCAGATTGCGTACAATTTAAACAAACCAATGCGGAAAAGATTTCCAACAAGAGCTTATAAGACACTCGGTATTAATGATTTATGGCAAATCGATTTGATGGAGATGATACCGTATTCGAAGATTAACAAGGGTTATAAATATATTTTAACGTGTATTGATGTTTTCAGTCGTTTTGCTCGAGGTATACCGAAAAATACAAAATCTGCAGAGGAAATATCTAAAGCAATTAATATTTTATTTAAAAATGGGCATCCAGACAATTTGCAAACCGATTTAGGTATTATTATTATTATCACTTTTATTAATATTATTATTTTAGGCAAGGAGTTTTACAATAGTAAAGTTAAGCATATCCTAGATCGTCTAAAAATAAATCATTATACTGTACATTCTCAATACAAAGCCGCCCATGTTGAAAGATTTAACCGGACATTCAGGGATAGATTGAAGAAATATTTCGTGCATCAGGGTAATAAAATATAGATAAATGTATTACCAAAAACACTTGTTAGTTATAATAATTCATCACATCGAGGTCTGAATGGTATGAGACCTATAGATATCAGCTCGAAAGCATTAGCTAAATCAGGACGATCTAAAAAAGTTGTAAAAATTACAAAACCAAAATATAAAGTTGGTGATCACGTTAGAATTAGTAAAATATCTGCTTCACCTTTTATCAACAATTTCGATAGTAATTGGAGTGATGAGGTATTTCAAATTACAAAAATTAATACTAAATAGAGTCCTGTAATGTATGTTATTAAAGATAGTGATAACAATGTAAAACAAGGAAAATTTTATGAACATGAATTACAAGTTATTTCCAAACCTACAGTGTTCAGAATTCAGAAAATATTGAAAACTAAAATGATGGGTAAGGATAAACAATACTATGTCAAATGGTACGGATATCAAAAACCCTCATGGATATCATCAAAAGACAGAGTAAAGTGAGTTTCGATATAATTTTACCGAGCAATAAATACCCACTTATCCATACGGAAAATCAAGCAAGTAAATTTATGGTTGATCTTCAAAATCCCATTTATTTACACGGAAATTGGGAAGTTGCTTTGCAAGAATTTACATTTGTGTACAATACGTTCCCATTTTATAGTCATTGTAAAATCGGTTACAAGAAGCGTGCTCCCAAAACATGTAGTGGTATTTTCTCAATCAATAACATTGATCGATATTGTCATATTCCGAATCAGATTTTAAAGTAAAATAGTGGCATGTTTTTCAAAGATGGATTGAATATTAATTGTGATTTTAGTCCATTTACAATAAAATTTGAAAGTATTGATGACGCCAAGCAAATGGGTAGTGATAAGCTTGGCATTGTTGTTCCTGGTACTGAATACTTATTACTTTTCAAAACATTTGATGAGAACAGTGTAACAACCAAACACATCAAAATAAATATATCATATATTAATGAGGTGGAAGATACATTTACATTTACTAAAGATTTATATATTGAAACACTTGAAGAATTACTTGAAGAATTACGTAATTATTATATAACATTTGACCTCTGCACACGCTGTTGCTAACTAGTAATTGACCTTTGGTCAATGACCTCGTGATTACGTCACTTTACCACTGGTCAGTCACACACTTATTACACTGGTCACTAATCGGGGACACACTTATTACCTAACTGTTATTATGTCACGTAGTTGTGGACCAACACACCACACCAACCATCGATCAACCATCCGCACCCATCATCGCCCAACACGCCTACAACTAAGTCTACGACTAAGAGTTTCGTTTACCTAATAGATTCATGTTACTTGCATGTGATATATTAAAAAATTATATTTACATGAAATTTTCAATTGTTAATTATATTATTACATAAAAAATTATAAAATAATCATTAAACATAATAAATTAACATCAAACTCGTCTTAAAAATAAATGTTCAATCCTAAATTATTTAACTTACTGACTATTTTGTTAGTAGTATATTACGTAACAATTTTATCAAAATAATCATAAAACTTTAATAATTTTCATGAAAATTTAAGTTTACAACCATTATAGTATATTGATAGTTTATTTAATTAAAAATAAGTCACTCAAAACTTAAATTTGAACACTGGATTTACAAAATTCAATATTTTAAGAAAATAATTCAACAAGTTTAAAATTTCAACTTAACTAAATGTAAAAAATTAAATTATACAAGATTTACTTTACCAATTTCTATAAAATTTTAAATTTACAGAAAATAAAATATACAGATTTATATTCTATTAAAAAATTTAATTTTTAAAATAAAAAATAATTCGCCCACTATAGGAGTTGAACCCACGACTCAACGAATTATTACCGACACCAGACTGTTACAAGTCTCATTTAATAATAATTACAAAACAATAGAATAAAAAGACAAACACATTTACAAGACAACATTTATTTAAATTAAAGCTTCAATATCTTCATTGGCATTGATACCTAAATAATTCCCGAATGCAAAACTTTTAATTTTACCTACCCACTGACGTTTATCATCGTTGTTACTTAAAGCAATTTTACTATTTCTAAAAGTAAACAACTGATGATTTCTCATCCCTATTCTCGTTTGAGGAACAGAAAAAATTGTATCGTTTCTATAACAACCAAGATAAGAAAGATGCTTTATTTCAGTTCCTTCCAAAGTAATTCCCTTTGCTTTATTACTTTCAGTTTCACCTAAAAGACTATAGCATTTTGGTCGTAAGAAAACCCATTCTTTATATCCAAGTCCCTTACTCTCATCTTTGAATTTACCTACTACTGAGTCAAGTTTTCTTGAATTCGAAGGATGACCAATATCATAATTCGAAGTGTCCAAAAGATTATCCGAAACCATTGCAGGTAAAAGAGTACTTAATTTACAGTTTTTAATTTCAAGGAAGAAAGAGTCAGTGTCGCCAGCAACAATGTCAATCCTACAATTGAAAAGATTCCTATATTTCTCTAATTCAAGATACTAGAGCTGATACATCCGTAATTTCGATAAATCAAGAACCGTTTGACCGATATAACTAGGTCGGTCTAAACCAATTAATTCTTTATTTAGATGAGCTGCTATTAGATCATCGTCAATCTTTATACACTTTCTGAAAGACGGCTTTGATGAATAAGTAACCATCTTTTCAAATGAATTACATAATCTTAAATTCATTCGTTTTTTAAGATTTTCCACAGATTTTCCATAAAGACTATTACTTAAAAGTTTGAAATAGTTCTTATCAAGATTATTTGTAGCATCTGCTCTCAAACAAGTGTTTGTATCAATATACTCTTTAAAAATCTTTGCCTGTTTAAACCTTATAGCTCTATGAATCTTAACAACCTTAACACCAAGAGAAACAAACATCTTTAGAAGTCTCCAATGAATAACATAGTTTTTTGAGATAATGGGTGAGCATTAATCTTTTCAGGCGTCACAGGGAATTTATCCAAAAACTCATGTACACTTTCAGGAATTTCGAGATCAACTTCCATCGTGTAACCATATGAAAGCGTTTCAATATCTGTACTCATACACTCATCCAAAATAGAATCAAGATTATTAATTACCCAACTAAAATCACCGAAAGGAAGACTTTGGCTAAGAGCCCAACCATACAGATTTTTGGTACATTAAAGTTTTTAATAAGAGCAAGAAAGAAAGTTCCAAAGTACAATAAATATAATAATCACAAAAACAATTTATAACACAAAGTAAAAAGATAAACAATTTTTTTAATCTAAATCTATTTAGTTAACATTAGCAATTCTAGCATTATTAATTCTCCATATTGGTGACATAACTTCATTTTGATCAACTTTATAACTTTGAATAGTAATATTAATGTACCAACTTTCCATTTCTTTGAATTGGATTTCTTCAAAAGCGTCATGATATCGAGTGTTTCTAGAATTAATATAATTGTTTTCACTGCAACATAATTTCTTATTGATTTGATGTAAAATTTTTTTATTGATTGAATCTGCATCTTCCTTCGTAATATTCACCTGAAGTTTTGAAAATTGAGTTTGACTTAATTTAGCAGCTTTGGAAAATTTAAATTCTATTTCATTCACTAAGAAGTACATTCTATGACCGTGATATATCTGAACAGGCTTCAAATTTACATCTTTTCTTATATGAATATTTTTAGCTGTTTCGTTCTGATTGTTTACCATCCTGGATTTATCGCTAAAAAAACCTTGCATCTGAAAAATGAAAATAATTTACAAATTTCATTATTTATACTTAAAATAACACATGTGCGTCCAATAATAATCATTTTAATAAAAAGGTTTACTATATAAACAAAATTATGAAAACCAATTAAAACGTAACTAAAATAGGCAACAAAATTTAAATAAAAATAATTTATTTTTAATTCAAGTCTTCGCTCCATCTTGCAATCATATAGAGCAGATCGGCTTTTGCTTTTTCCGCCCTCCAATTGTTACAACAATTGCAGG
The DNA here is from genome assembly GCA_022537955.1 of Schmidtea mediterranea. Classification (NCBI taxonomy): domain Eukaryota; kingdom Metazoa; phylum Platyhelminthes; order Tricladida; family Dugesiidae; genus Schmidtea; species Schmidtea mediterranea. The sequence goes on from CM039682.1 coordinate 20,432,971, forward strand.
GTAATCCGAAAATGGCTTCGGTTTTTATTGGATTTTTTTTTCTGTCCTTATATTCCATCAGAATCTTTTCGACGCTGATACCAGTCGCCTCAAAGATTCTGTATGTTATCACTTCCGGAGCCCAGAATGTCATATTTTTCCCCAGTTCGGGATATGAGAGGATTATCCTTTCGATAAGGAATTGAATAGCCATTTCTAAAACCATAAATTAAAACATATCAATTTATAATAAAAGAAACTTACCATCAGTTGAATTGTTTCTCATTTTGTTATTTGAATGAATAACTCACTTGTATTTATACTAATTTTTAACACACATCAGACTCATTTCGTCGAATCAGAATCATTCACACAAATTACAAACACATCACAGTCAATTAAAACTATACACAACTATTACATCTACGTTAGGTAATGCTAAGTAAAAACTTTAAGATTTCATCGTTTTCAATGACTGACTTAATATCATCAATAATATTTCCAACAATTACATGATAATCCAGTGTTTTAAGTCCTAAACTTACTACTTTACCACTAGCAAACACGTTAACACATAAAGGATTATTTTTAACATATCGTAAAGCTGGGAATATTTCAGGTTCATATTTACAATTAATTTTGTTCAATAAATCATATAAATTAATATCTACTCCAATATCTGAAGTTACTGTAATTGATTGAATTTGAACATCTTCAATTGTAAATGGTAAATCTTCAACTTTTAGAGGTTACTTACATCCTATAATTCGACACTTACCTGACTTGAAAAATATAATTGGATACTTACCCCTTCGATCTACAATTTATTGCGGTTTCCCAAATGGAAAATTCATGTGAGCAACTAAACATCTTCCTTTATAATTTATGTTACTAAGCATCTATGACGTAATTATTTTTGAATATTTTTTATTCATGTATAACTATTAATTTAAACAAATATAAACAATATAATTAAAGTTAATATTTAAAATGGAATTAAGAAATAATGCAGTATATCAAATGCAGTGGGAAAACATTATTTGTTTGTAAATTATTATAATCAAACATGTTTAAATCAAAGTTTAATAAAATATATTGGCATAGGGGAGCCGATGTTGAACATGGAATGACACAGGATCAATTTTGTAAAATAAAAATGATAATTATAAAAGGGTTTGATAAAAATTGGGTATCTAGATTACGGCAAGGTGATGTGATAATTATCGATGATTTATATCAAGAAGCGAACAAAGAAAAGGATTTTAATAATTTATTTACAAAAATAGCTAGACATAAAGGTGTTACAGTTATTTTTATAACACAAAATCTTTTTCACCAAGGAGGATCTTACAGAACTCGCAATTTGAATGTCCAATATTTGATTGTTTTCAAAAATCCTAGATGTGCAACTGTTATTGATTTCCTTGCAAGACAGGCTTACCCTAATAATCGTAATTTCTTGATAAACGCCTTTCAAGATGCAACCAAAATTCCACATGGATATATAGTTTTCTTGATTTTACACAGCAGTACCCAGATGATTTACGAGTTAGAACTGATATTTTCAATAAAGAAGGTGCAATGTTTTATAAAAAAAGTTGAAAATGATACTATATACATCCAATCATGCTACTTAAATCTCGCGTTAAACATCCAAAATTATCAAAACTTCGAAAAGTGTTTAAAAAGACTCGTGAACCACTGATTCCATCAACGACTAGTTTCACCCCATCTAAAAAACTTATAACTGAAAATATTCCTGCACAAAATTTTATTTCACACAATTTAAAATCAATTCCGAATAAAAACGAAAAGTCTATAAAATCAAGTCATCGTAGTTTTCCATTTTTAATGCTTTACTAAAGGCTCCAAGTGTGAAATGAATGAATATCTTACAATCTTTTCCAAATTACGTTATTGAAGATTTACTTGATATTATAGTCAAAGTTGTCAAAGGTAAAATTGAAATCAGTAAATCAAGTAAAATGGTATTAAACAAACATAAAAAACCATTGTTATCACTCGTAAATTCAAAAAATCGAAAACAGATGCATAAAATCGTATATAAACAACAAGGTGGTTTTATTGCGGCGTTGCTACCATTAGCATTATCATTATTAGGTGGAGTAATAGGAAATTCATTATCATAAACAATGGGTACAACTACTTCATTACCTAATCTTATACTTAATTTTGTGTCTACCTGTTGTAATGGAGAAAATTTGGACAAATCCAAAAGACGAAGCAGGTTTCAGTGGGGTAGAAAAGCTAAAGGAAAAAATTACAAACTCGAGAAAAGAGACGCAAAAATGGTTATCCGGTCAACTGGCTTACAGTTTGAACAAACTGATGTTGAAAAGGTTTCCAACAAAAGCATATAAAACATACGGAATTAATGATTTATGGCAAATGGATTTGATGGAAATTATACCATTTTCTAAAATTAACAAGGGTTACAAGTATATTTTGACATGTATTGATGTTTTTAGTAGATTTGTTCGCGCTATACCAGTCAAAAAAAAATCTGCAAATGAAATGGCTTTAGCAATAAAATCAATGTTTAAAAATGGAAAACCTATTAATTTACAAACTGATTTGGGTAAAGAATTTTACAACAGTAAAGTAAATAATAAAAGGAATAAATCATTACTCAGTATTTTCACAATTCAAAGCAACACATGTTGAACGATTTAATCGAACATTAAGGGACAAACTTAAAAGGTATTTCGTGCATCAGGGTAATAAAACATGGATAAATGTTTTACCAAAAATGATTTACAGTTACAATCATTCGTCTCATAGAGGTTTAAAGGGATTGAAACCGATAGATGTAACTTCAAAAGATAGTTTTATTTAGGAAGAACAAATTAAAAAGCCAAAATATAATGTCGATGATTATGTAAAAATATCTAAAATATCAGCATCACCATTCATTAAGAATTTTGATAACAATTGGAGTGATGAAGTTTTTCAAATCTCAAAGATCAATATAGCTCAAAATCCGATCATGTATGTTATAAAAGATGGATAAAATAATGAGGTATCTGGTAAATTCTATGAACAAGAGCTACAAGTTATTCCTCCACCAACAGTATTTAGAATTGAAAAGATTTTGAAAACTAAAATGGTGAATAAAGATAAACAATATTATATCATGTGGCATGGATATCAAAACCCATCATGGATATCCTCAAAAGATCTAGTAAAATGAATTTCTACATGATTTTACCGAGCAATAGTTGTCCAACAATTCATCCAGACAATCAAGCCAGTAAATTTATGGTCAATCTTCAAAACCCGATTTATTTACAGGGTAATTGGGAAGTAGCTTTGCAAGATTTTACATTTGTGGATAGTAAGTTTCCATTTTATAGTAAAGCAAAGATTGAATACAAAGAAATTGTATCAAAATCAGTTAGCAGTCTTTACTTTATTGAACCAAAAAAAGAAGAAATGCCAATAAAAGAATTCAACGAGCATAGTTACATGTACATAACTAAAGGAGTTTTACCTATTTATTGTAACTTCTACCCATTCCAAATATCATTTAAAGATACGCAAAGTGCAAAACGAATGGGTGTATCTGAAGCAATAATTACAAGTCCCAGTGAGACATTTCAAATAGTAGTTCCACCAAATACAGATATGAATAATGTAGTAAAAATAAAGTTAACATATAACACTGTAATTCAATCAGTTTTCTCATTTCGTGATAATTTGTACTTGACAAATCTTATAGACTTGTATGATTATATAGTGTACAACTGTCCTCATATTTTTACATCTCTTCAAATAAAAGATAAAATATTCACATTCAGTATTCACGATGATATTACAGAGATTGTATTCGATAAAAACTTGGTTAGTTCACTCGGATTAGAGAAGCAAACATATAATGTGAAACAATTTGAGAGTTTTATAAAGCAAAGTTATATGATCATCATCAACAAATGTTCATCTATAGTAACATTATTGAACCAGTAATTGTTGGCGATTCTTTGGTTCCTTTATTGAAAGCAGTCTGGATTAAAAAATATGAACAAGATGAAGTTGTACAAATTGTATTGGATAATCCAATGTATTTATCGCTTTCCACGTCATGTATAAACAATATAGAAATTAATATTCGTGATGATAGTGGGAAACTTATCAACTTTCCAAAAAATTCAAAAACACATTTGACATTACATTTTCGTAAATTAAATGATTAATCCAGATATAATTTCATTGTATAGGATGGACTATTTCTAGAATTCGAGAAATTCATTTTATCTTGACTAAATATTCCCAAATAAATAGGTTAACTGGTCACGGTTTTATTGAAACTCCTATTGCGCTTAAAGGAAAAAGAGCAATTATTAATATTAAGAATAGTGACAATTTTTGTTTTATATATAGTATCTTGGCTTTATTGAAGCATGACGTTCTTGTAAATAATCGTAGTAATATGTATAGTTATACTAACTTCTTGAATGAATTAAACTATGCTGAGATAGATGACTGTCCTATGAGATTGTGCAATATAAGTAGGTTTGAGGAAAAGAATCCAGGTCTTGCAATTAATGTCTTGTCTTATAACCCAACTGTTATTAATAATTATGAAAATGAAAATGACGATTTTGTTCCTCATCCCCCTCATTTGGATATTATTCAACGCACTAAAGTGACTGACGTCGATCCTTTGTATCTTTTACTTCTCGAAAATGATGACCAATATCATTATACTGCTGTTATTGACTTGCAACGCTTAATGAATTCACATATTAATGATATAGTTAGTGTACGAATACAATGTCAATGGTGTCTTAGATGTCTTAATGGTTTTCGTTTGCAGGATGCTTTTAACAGTCATTATGCCTTATGTACCAAATATCAGGTAGGAACAACTTTATACACTCTTCCTCAAAATAAATATTTAGAGTTTGGGGATTACTCAAAAACAGTAACCCCACCATTTGTAATTTGCGCAGACTTTGAGTCAATTTTACCAATTGACATAAGATTTCATCAGAAACATCTACCAATATCAGCAGGACTATTATTAATTAATAACTTTAATAATACTAAATCGTATTTTATTTTCATTGCTTTAGAGTGTGCCTTGGAATTTTTGAAAAAGATAGAGGAAATTGCGGTGACAATTATACAACCTTATTTTTATCTTTTTAGTGATTCAAACATTATTCCGCTATCATTTAATCAGGAAAATGCTTTTAAGTCTTGCTTGAATTGTTATATTTGTAGGAAACCCATTAGAAATCGTGTTAAAGTTTACGAACACTTTTCAGGTCGTTATCTTGGGGCTGCTTGTAGTCTTTGTCGTAATGTTAGAAGAAATCGTCAGCATTTACCTGTAATTTTTCATAATCTTAGGGGCTATGACCTTCATCACATTTTGAAGTATGGTCTTAGTAGTTTTCCTTCTTGGGATTTGAATATCATTCCAACTACAACAGAAAAGTTTATATCGTTGATAGCGCATATCGATAAAGTATCAGTTAGGTTCATTGATAGTTATCAGTTTGTTACCGCATCATTAGACAATGCAGTTAAAACTCTTTCTAAATTTATTTTGACAGATTCAGTATTTACTGATTCAATAATGGGTTGTAAAGGTATCTTTCCTTATAATTTTGCAAAGAGTTTGGAAATCTTGGAAACAACGTTTGAATTACCACCAATTTGGCCTGAAGTGACAGAATCACAATATTTGAGAGCTCAAAAGATTTAGACTGAGAATAATGGCAATACCTTGTTAGATTATATGATGCTATACTTGAAATTAGATGTATTTCTTCTTGCTGACTTTTTTCAACAATTTAGTTCAAAGAGTATTACACATAACGGTTTAGATCCATTAATATTTTACGGTATATCTGGTATGAGTTGGGCTTCTGCTTTGATGACATTGAAAGAACCCATTGAACTCCTTACTGATATGAAAATGTATAATTTCTATGAAGGAGAGATCAGGGGGTGGAATAACATTTGTAAATAAACATTATGTTAAAACTTCTGATGATACGGAATTGTTGTATATTGATATCAACAATCTGTATGGTTGGGCTCTTAGCCAAAGTCTTCCTTTCGGTGATTTTAGTTGGGTAATTAATAATCTTGATTCTATTTTGGATGAGTGTATGAGTACAGATATTGAAACGCTTTCATATGGTTACACGATGGAAGTTGATCTCGAAATTCCTGAAAGTGTACATGAGTTTTTGGATAAATTCCCTGTGACGCCTGAAAAGATTAATGCTCACCCATTATCTCAAAAAACTATGTTATTCATTGGAGACTTCTAAAGATGTTTGTTTCTCTTGGTGTTAAGGTTGTTAAGATTCATAGAGCTATAAGGTTTAAACAGGCAAAGATTTTTAAAGAGTATATTGATACAAACACTTGTTTGAGAGCAGATGCTACAAATAATCTTGATAAGAACTATTTCAAACTTTTAAATAATAGTCTTTATGGAAAATCTGTGGAAAATCTTAAAAAACGAATGAATTTAAGATTATGTAATTCATTTGAAAAGATGGTTACTTATTCATCAAAGCCGTCTTTCAGAAAGTGTATAAAGATTGACGATGATCTAATAGCAGCTCATCTAAATAAAGAATTAATTGGTTTAGACCGACCTAGTTATATCGGTCAAACGGTTCTTGATTTATCGAAATTACGGATGTATCAGCTCTAGTATCTTGAATTAGAGAAATATAGGAATCTTTTCAATTGTAGGATTGACATTGTTGCTGGCGACACTGACTCTTTCTTCCTTGAAATTAAAAACTGTAAATTAAGTACTCTTTTACCTGCAATGGTTTCGGATAATCTTTTGGACACTTCGAATTATGATATTGGTCATCCTTCGAATTCAAGAAAACTTGACTCAGTAGTAGGTAAATTCAAAGATGAGAGTAAGGGACTTGGATATAAAGAATGGGTTTTCTTACGACCAAAATGCTATAGTCTTTTAGGTGAAACTGAAAGTAATAAAGCAAAGGGAATTACTTTGGAAGGAACTGAAATAAAGCATCTTTCTTATCTTGATTGTTATAGAAACGATACAATTTTTTCTGTTCCTCAAACGAGAATAGGGATGAGAAATCATCAGTTGTTTACTTTTAGAAATAGTAAAATTGCTTTAAGTAACAACGATGATAAACGTCAGTGGGTAGGTAAAATTAAAAGTTTTGCATTCGGGAATTATTTAGGTATCAATGCCAATGAAGATATTGAAGCTTTAATTTAAATAAATGTTGTCTTGTAAATGTGTTTGTCTTTTTATTCTATTGTTTTGTAATTATTATTAAATGAGACTTGTAACAGTCTGGTGTCGGTAATAATTCGTTGAGTCGTGGGTTCAACTCCTATAGTGGGCGAATTATTTTTTATTTTAAAAATTAAATTTTTTAATAGAATATAAATCTGTATATTTTATTTTCTGTAAATTTAAAATTTTATAGAAATTGGTAAAGTAAATCTTGTATAATTTAATTTTTTACATTTAGTTAAGTTGAAATTTTAAACTTGTTGAATTATTTTCTTAAAATATTGAATTTTGTAAATCCAGTGTTCAAATTTAAGTTTTGAGTGACTTATTTTTAATTAAATAAACTATCAATATACTATAATGGTTGTAAACTTAAATTTTCATGAAAATTATTAAAGTTTTATGATTATTTTGATAAAATTGTTACGTAATATACTACTAACAAAATAGTCAGTAAGTTAAATAATTTAGGATTGAACATTTATTTTTAAGACGAGTTTGATGTTAATTTATTATGTTTAATGATTATTTTATAATTTTTTATGTAATAATATAATTAACAATTGAAAATTTCATGTAAATATAATTTTTTAATATATCACATGCAAGTAACATGAATCTACTAGGTCAACGAAACTCTTACGTTTATATGAAGTAAACAGTATAATAATAATACCAATAGTACTAGTGAGTGATTTTTATCTCCTCTCACACAACACGATGACGCAATCTCTTCCGATAGTGCAAGATCAATTTGCATCAAATCAATTGAATAATAGTTCATCAGAACTTGTTATTTTCAAGACAATTCTACAAAATCAAATAATATTTTCCCAGCAATTATTGGATTTTATTTCTCAAAGATCAAATGGAAAAAATCAATTGCCACTTTCGGCGAAGCCAATTCATCCAGATCTATCGTTGGATTTAGTATCAAAGAAATCGACTCGTGATAATCAATTGCCACCTTCAACGAATGCAATGGATCCTGAAAAATCGTTCGACGAATGTGATAAGGAAGCACTTTCAAACAAAATATTGCCACTTTCGGCGAAGCTAATGGAACTTGAAGAGCACATTTTGCGAATGAATAGTAAGTTTGATATTGTTTTGAATAAATTAAGTAATTCTGATTTTAATGATAATAATTGTAATTTAAATATACTAAATAAAATTAATGTCGATAATAATGATGACTTAAATATCTCATCTAATTATAATCTTGTTTCAGAAAATGCAGAAAATAGTCCTTTAAATCCTATTAATACACAGCTTAAAAATTTTAAAGTTACTAAAACTAAGGATGCTTTAAATATGAAAAGATTTAACTGCAATTACCTTTCACGTATTTTAAATAAAAATGAGCATCGTAATATTATTAATAATTATCCATGCTTCATAAGTTTATTGAAAAAGAAAAATTCTAAGACCAAGTTTGATCTTATTAATTATGAACTTTCCTTGATTAATAAATCGAAACTTAATTTTAAAATAAAAGATTGTGATAGTTTATTCTATAGAAATGGAAATCTCTGTATTTCAATCAAGTTAAGTGAAATTAAAAAAACAGATGTTACTAAAAAGATAATTACAAAATCAACAATTTTTCAAAATAAAAATAAAACCATTATTTCGAACCTTATTAATACTGATAATTATTGTTCCAAGCTGATTAAAGCTCCATTAGCAATAAAGAAATTTTTTTTTTGTCTTTTCACATAAATTAGCCGAAACAGTTTCTATTAAAAACGAACTGCATAAAAGAGCTGTCATTAATAAAACTTTGGATAATTTAAAATTTCTAAAACAATTACCATAATTTCTTGTAAAATCTGACTTAAAATATGCTGATGGTGACTTTATTATGAAGGATCTTTTAACTTCTGAAGATGCTGATAATGAATCTTTTAATATTGGGTCATCTAATTTAACAAGATCGCAGCTTGATAAACTTTATTTTGATTTTCCAGAGATTAAAGAGATGTTCTTTACTGAAGGCATGCACAAAGATTCTGATAAGATAAGTAGTTTAATTAATCACTTAAAGGTAAATAAAGAATTTCCAAAAGATATTTCATTTTCTGGTGGTAAATTCATTATAAATCAAAAATAAAATAAAATAGAACCCGATTTAAGCAATGCTTCTGACGTTATGTTTAATTTTGGATTATTCGACTTATTTAAGATATCTAAAGACGATATAGAACTTGAGAGGCTTATTTCATTACCTGCTTCTTCAAATAAAATTGTTGAAATAATTTCCACCTAAATTATTTAAACTTAAAGGGTAATATAAAATATTTTAGTAACATAACATATGGTACTTATGTTTTAAATTATTTCCGTAATGTTTTACTATTACATTCTATTATTGATAGTGAAAAATGCAATTCGTTGATAATTGATACTCTTGAAATATGGGGGTCTGAATTAACTGATCAAATTCCTTCTACTTCCTATTTTAAATTTAGTTGTCAAGAAAAACTAATTAAATATAAAAAGTGGTTACTTAATGGCGAAATTGATAAGTTAAAAAATATAATTTCACCACTTACAATTAAAAGAATAAATAATTTATTTAATTTATTTAATAAAACAATTTCGGAAAAAACTAACCGATTGAGTATGATAGACTCGCTCCTTACTTACATCAATGATTTTCGTCCTGAAAGAGACGATAATTTCACAGTTACGGCAAAAAGATTATTGTATTTTGTTATTAGAGATAAGAAAAAAATTTTACTTAAAAATAGAGACGACTTTCAGATATCAATGAAATGTCGGAAAAACTGTACAAAGGAAATGAGCTTGATTATTTTTGATCTCATTGAATCTCTTGAAAATTTGATAACTTATGAAGAACATGTTAACTCTGTCGAACTCATCGATAAAATTGATAACTTTAATAAAGGAAGTAGTTCTAACGTAACAAATATCGAAACAAAACTAGTTTTACCTGTTGATATTGACGAAGAAACTGTATCTTCTTTGGAAAATAAAATTACAGAAAATAAAAAAATGATGACTAGACAAAATCTAAAAGTGTCAAAGCCAATGTCCAAGTGAAGGTACGTGCCAGCATCAGTCTTAGAATCTGCCACAATCTCTGAAGAGACTGATGCAGAATGCACTAAATTAAAAAATACTAAACTTCGTGATCCAAAAGTGTGGTTTACCGACGATGGCATTGGCCAATACCTTGAACGGCATATCAGTAATCCTACATTTGCACATTTACCGTGCTTTATTATTAGTATTCTATCTTCAGACATTAAAGAAAATATTATCTCAATTCCAGATGCAGTATTTAAAGCTGAGGTTATTCTTTGTCCGCTAAATATAAACAATGCCCATTGGATTTTATTTGTGTACAGCAAATCGTTGCTTGAGTCATATTTTATTGACCCAATACTTGCAAATAGAAATCTGTTTAAAAATAAACAAGCTACTCTTAAGATTAACATTGCTTTAAATAAGATTTTCAAACTTCAAGTGGCTTCATCTTGTCACCCTTTCCAAAATCTAATATATCAAGAAAACAGTTTTGATTGCGGTCCTTTTATTTGTGCTTATGCAATTCTTATAAGTCAAGGTTTGGACACTTTTCCTAACAATTTTATAGATGGGATAAGACGAGAGGTGCATGATTTTCAAATTTTTGGCTCAAACAAAGTATCCCAAGTTATCGGTGGGGGCCTTCCTAAAAATAATTTGATGGGAATCAATTTTAAAAAACCAATTGCGCTTACTCTTGAAAAACAAAAACGAAACATCAATAACAGTATTAATATTAAACCAAAATTTCAAAAGTCATGTGTGTCATTCCTCTTAAGTAAATGGTTTAAAAGCAATACTAATATACTTGTTCTTTCCCCCGGATCTAACTATCAATTTAATAGCCCAAAATAATAATTATATCATTGAGAACGTCAACTTTCGGCAGTTCAAAGACGTTCAACATGTCATTAGCATAATTCCCAATGAAAATTATTGGTGTTTACTTCTCTATTCGACCCGTCGTATGACTTGTAATATTTTCGATTTTCGAAAGACTGATATTTCTGATAGACTAACCGAAATAGGAGGAAACTTTACGGATTATTTAAATAGTTTTTTCTTGAGTATGAAAATAAAATTTCAAATAAATCATGGTATTCTCCACCGCTGCTTCATTTCAGATGATCCAACTTTTCATGCCACTGCTTTCATTGTGTTTTTGGAAAAATTGATTTTAGATCGGGATTTTCAACATGATAAAATATATAAGCTACTTGATGATATCAACACTAAAGAGTGTGTTGAAATTTCATTAAATTTAAATCTAATAAATGGAAAGATTACCGACAGCATTTTAATAAAATATTTTAATAATTTAAGTTTATCAACAGACTTCGTTCTTTTGGGTTTCACAATGTGTACTGCTATTCTTGACGATTGTACTCATTATTTGAATGAACATTTGAATTATAAGTGCCTCCAAAACGCGAAAGTTGTATTTGCCATTTTTGCTCCACCAAAGTCTCGGGAAACACTAATGGTAATTGATTATAACACTGACGAGCATTACTTTCTGGATCCAACAACACTTGATGTCAGCCTAAACTATACATTTATTTGTAAAGTATTAGTTACTAAAATAAATGAAATAAGAAACTCACGTGGTTGTGCCATTAGAGCAGGCAAATGTCCACATGATGTTCGTGGTTCACGTTTGCTCAGTAAAATTCTAATATGTGCTTTCATCAACAACTATGCGCATGATATGTCCCTTGAAAACATAAATTTGAGAGAAATAGCAAGAATTATCAACTCTGTTCTTCCAATTGTTTCTGAGATCAATAACAAAGATAAAGAGAAAATTTTAACAAAAGCAAAAGAAACAATTAAATTTGACTTACAACAGCGTAAAAATAAAGTATTTGAATTAATTATTAGTTTTGAAAATGCTGATGTTAACCAAATAGTTGAAAGCATTATTCGACAAATTCCTCACTTAAATAATTTCACTAAAATTAAATCCCACGAACCATACCTAGGAAGTAAACAAAACCCAAATATAATAAGTAAATATAAAAGTAGATCAGAATTTTTAATTAATATGAAATTAACTTTTTATAAAATTATTAATGACTTACCAGTCACTGTCAGGCCTGAAATTCAGGATATTCTGAACCAATTTAGCCACGAGGACCCAGTACCAAATTCATGGAATAAAATTCTTAAAGATTGTCGAAGTACGACAAATGTTCTCAATCTTGTAGATATTTTACCGTTTGAAGTTATTTACGAATTAAAGAGAGCTGATAACACTTCACCGGGTATTGATGGTATTCAATACAAAGATCTTGCTCTTCTTGACCCTGAAGGTATTTTGTTAAGTTTCCTGTTTAATAAAATCATCACTAGTAAAATCATTCCGACTAGCTGGAAAACTTTCAAGACTATATTAATTCCGAAACCTGATAAGACAGATAATTATGATAAAGTTTCATCTTGGCGACCAATAGCTCTGCTGTCTGTTATTTATAAAGTTTTTGCGCCTAACATCATGGGTGATTTGTAACGATATTTTGCATATTGGGCAAATAGGTGGCTCTGTCCATGAAGGTTGTGTCGAGCACAATTCAATACTTTCTTCTGCACTTGAGCATTCGAAATATAGCAAGAATTCCCCATTAGCTATTGCTTGGTTAGATATTAAGGACGCATTTGGAAGTGTTCCTCATCACTACTTGTGGAGTGTTCTGAAAACTATTGGCGTTAGCAAAGAATTTATTACTATTGTCAAATTACTTTACACCGACACTCAATCTTTCTACAGCTGTGGTCCAATTGTAACACCTAATCTTTCAATCAAAAAAGGAGTTAAACAAGGATGTCCTCTTTCAATGATTCTTTTCTCGATTGCCATTAATCCTGTTCTTGAAGCAATAAGTAGATCATGTATTGAACCATTTATGATTGGTGATTCGCCAGTTCAAGTTCTAGCGTATGCAGATGACATTGCACTTGTTGCAAACAATGTCGAGAACCTTCAAAAAATTGTTGATGTTGCTGTTGAAGCTGCTACAGAAATAGGATTTGAATACCGACCGGAGAAGTGTGGCTACATGCAGCTTCCCAGAGTTAACATCAATGGTGAGATCATGATAAATGAAAAGGAGGTCAAAAAATTGTTGTCAAAAGAATTTTATCAATATCTTGGTGTTCCAGTAGGTGAGGACAATGATCAAAGTCCCTATGCAATTCTTGATAAAGTTGTTAGTGACACAAAAAAAATTGCAGATTCCGGTTTATTTGGTTGGCAAAAACTCAAGGCCTACAAGATTTTTATTCATTCTCGACTAACATTTGCATTCCGAACACGTGAAATTAAAACTATGGCTTTATCAGCTTCTCAAGGAAATACTAATCCCTGTGGCAATAACTCAAGTAAATTGCGTGGCCATCTGAGAAGAATTTTGAACTTGCCGCACAATTCTGAGACAGTTTATTTATACAACTCAACTGAAAATGGTGGAGCTTCGTGTGTCGATTTGCTTGATGAATATCATACTCAAACAATTGTGCACTTTTTCCGACTCTTTACTTCCAATTGCGATTACTCGAGAAAAGTTAATATTGACTCTCTAAAGTTTGTAACGGGTCCTCGTCTTGGAATCAAAGAGCCTACATTACAACAAAGTTTTGATTAGATTAATGGTGCTGAAACTAAATTGAATCATGGTGGAAGGAAAACGAGATTTCAACGTGCACGTACTTCAATAATTTACTTTAAAAGAGAACACTCAATTTTCGTATCTTTTCATATTGTTAAAGAGCAAGTTTTTTTATATCTGATAACAAAGAGTCATGGAACTTTCATACTTATGACTAAGTTTCGAAAAGCAATTTCTAAGATATTTCACTCTGCATTGTACGACTCATATATGCAAAAGTGGCAACTGAGCAATAAAAGCGACATGATTGCAGCGGCTATAAAATTATCTCCTCAAATAAATAAAACAATTTTTAAAAGTAAACTTGGCGAATTTGCATGGAACTTTATACATCGAGCGCGAACTAATACACTTAACATCAATGCAAAGCCTAATAGAAAAGGGGATTCTAGACTTTGTAGACGTTGTGAGAAAGAGAATGAAACTATGTCTCATGCCTTACAGTCATGTAAGATTCACCAAATACTGACATTAGAGAGACACAATGACTGCCTAAAAATAATAACGAATAATCTAAAAAATTCTAATTTTATTGTCGTGGTTGATCATTCTTGTTCTCTTGTCCTGAATTCTAAACAACGCGTCGATCTTATAATAACTGATACTGAAAGAAAAAGAATATTCATGATTGATATTAAGTGTCCAATGGATTCTGTTTCACATTTTGAGTTGACTGATAAGGCAAATATTGAGAAATATAGCTTGCTTCAGAGTGAATTACAGGTAGCCAAACCTGATTATCAGGTAGAACTTTACACTTGTATTATTGGGGCATTAGGGTCGATTCCTCCATCAACTTATGATCTGATTTGTAAACTTGGCATTGAACCACTTCAAACAGAAGGCCTGCTTAAAGAATGTGCAATGAGCAATATCCTGCACTCAGCTAAAATATGGTATTACCATATGCACGGCATTCTACCATACTTCTGCAATTAATTTAAAATTATAGATATTTAAACTAACTTAAACCTTTTCATTGAAATCAGAATTATTTTATTTGTTTGAAATGATTCAGACTACATTCGTAATTTATCTTTAAATTCAATATTATTAACCTGACTTTTGCCTTTGTAAAAGTCGTAATTGAATTTAGAAAACTTAGAAAATCAAATCAAAGCTTAGTTCGTAGTATTTATTACTGCATAATTTATATTTGCAATGCCGGATGACGACGCCGATGAATCATCCTATCAGATCAAGCAAAAGAAAATTCAGAAGACGCCGATTGCAGAAGAGACTGATTGATCAAATACTTGATAACTTACATTTGAATTCATCCTTCTCTACTACGATTGCAGTATGAATTGCATGCTTCATGTTGAGCATATTGTTTTCACTGTGAAACAAACTTGTTATATTTAATAAAATTTTGAATAGTACTAGTGAGTGATTTTGCTAAATCTACGACTTAGTCGTAGACGTAGTTGTAGGCGTTTGGGCGATGATGGGTGCGGATGGGTGTGGATGGGTGCGGATGGTGTGGATGGGTGTGGATGGTTATGGATCGGTGCGGATGGGTATGGATCGGTACGGCTCGTTATGGATCGGTATGGATCGTTGATCGTTGGTTGGTGTGTGTGTGTGAAATGTTAAATAACGAAAGGTTCAAGAAGGTAGGTGTGTGGAAGGTTCTAGAAGGTAGGTGTGTGGAAGTATCTAGAAGGTAGGTGTGTGGAAGTATCTAGAAGGTAGGTGTGTGGAAGTTTCTAGAAGGTTGGTGTGTTGGTCCACAACTACGTGACATAATAACAGTTAGGTAATAAGTATGTCTCCGAGTAGTGACCAGTGGGTTTAGGTAATAAGTGTGTGACTGACCAATGGTCAAGTGACGTAATTATGAGGTCATTGACCAAAGGTCATTTACTAGGTAGCAACTAGTGGACAGAGTTCAAATGTTATGTGATAATTACGTAAGCCAAAGGGGGGTTGTATCTGACGGGCTCACATCCTACTACTATTAGTATGTATAGTGATAGCCAAAGTGGTGGCGAATTACCATATTTTATTGGTAAACAGTATGGATCAGGATGGTTGAGAACTATTGGTAGATTTGCACTTCCTATTCTTAAACGCCTTGGTAGTTTTGGTATGAAAACTGCTAAAGATGTGATGATGAATGAGCAGAAAATATTACCATCTCTGAAATCAAATGCATTATCCAAGTTAGAGAAAGTTCTACCAATTGTTGAAGGTATGTTTCAAATACCAGAAGCACCAGCACCGGCTCAAAAACGTAAAAGACATCATAAACATATAAACAAACGAATGAAAGGACACGGAACTATATTTCAAAAATGATTTGTGGTAAATCTGAATTGTGCTTATTTGATAGACCATCTCCCCAAGCAGTAATTGAAATGGGAGGCTTTGAAGAAGTATTTACGATTAATTCTATTATGGATAGTAGAACTGATATTGAATTTTATATTAATGGTTCCCAAACGGAATATTTAGATTTGAACGATACATTGTTAACTGTTCAGATCAAAGTTGTAGATAAAGATAGAAAACCATTGGGTGAATCTAGTGATGTAATACCAAATAATTTCTTTGGAATTATCGATGAGCCATGAGAAAGATCAATAAGTCCAGCTAGAAATAATCTACTTCAAAAATCAACCAGTCCATCACCAAAATTCAGAGGGAAGTTTGAATCAAGAAAATATCCAAATCAGATAACCCTAAATTTATTATACTTAACCCTTTCACTGCTCAAGCCGTATATACTCGCACAATACGAATGACCCATACGCTCAGAATTCTTCCCGGTTCAACACAACTATTCACACAGCTTACTCAAACAAGTCAGGTACAAAAATTCTAAGATGATTTTTCACTTTTAGTATAGTAAAATAAGAGTTTGTGCATCTGTACGTACAATAATCGAAAGATTTCGCACATAGAACACGAAATCTCAAAACTTATTGCGCAGTGAAAGGGTTAATTCGAAATATCCAAATTAAATAGCCTTAAATTAAATATACTTAATTTAAATATCTACATTAAATAAGTTAATTATATTATTAGCCGCTTACAATATTTCATTTGGAACAAAATAATTACGCATTCGAAGAAAATTATATTGAATTTACAAAATAGGAACTTTTTATGGTATGATCGGCCTTACCTGCCGAAAATTCCTCACGATCATCTCCTTTAGAAGCATGCCTTTGGTCCGCCTGGTATCTTTCCGGATGGATTTGTATCTGTTTCGAATATATTTCATCGCCCCTGGTGGACGTCCCACTCTTCTCCGTCATCTCCAATACAGATCTATCGACATTCGGTGCATTTGATTTAGGCATAGTGTTATTGTATACTGTCTAGTTCGCCTTTATGTAGATTATTGATATTATCTATCCCGGGGGCGGGTATAGATCCGATCGACGGTGGCGCTCGCCGATTGGTTGCTGGATGGTTTCTCTACTATTGATAGTGGTTGGTGTGCAGCGGAATTTGTAGTGGCATTCATAGATTGGCTGTTCCTGATTATTTTCTCTCATCGATTGAGAGAGATTTTCTATTACAGATAATTTCTCTGCCATTCCTCCCGCCTACAGGATTTAATCATTCTTCTATCTCTGAGTGTCTCTCTCTACTATTTGATTTGGTTATCATAAATTCACTACTATCGGATGAGATGAGAATATTCAAATTGCAAATTTCTCTAAGTGCCATTTTCATTTCGTAATCCTGGTTCGCAGGTTCTCCAATGAGGTTTGATTTAATGGTTCTTTATCATATTAAATAATTCATTTAATTGACCGTTCCTTTCCCTTCTACTGGAAATTTCAGTCCTCTCATTGGGTTATGGGATGATACTCCTCTTATGCTCTCGGTTAGTTCTTCAGGTCGTGAGTACGTTATTCCGGTATTCGGCTATTTTGGATTCTTCCCTAATTCCAGATAATCAGCGAATGAGGGACATGATATGGTGAAATAAAATTTTCTTTTATGAATAAATCTTTTAGTTCGATTTTTATCGCTGTTTTTGATTTAATGTATTTATGCTTTCGTGCGTATTCGATGTTTCATGGTTCGTAAGATTATACTACTACGGGACCTTCCATAACAGATGACGATTTTCCCATTCTATACCTTCCTAGATAATCCTTTATTTATACGGCAGGAAAGTTACTATATTCTATTTCCTGACCTACGGGGTGATGGCGTGTGAATCTTGATAATTTAGGAGGTTGGGTAAGTATCCGGCATGGGGGGAAATTATTTAAGAGGTTCTTGAGCTGTGGTCAATATCGGTTTTCATCATTAGCATTAATAGGCCGATTGTCGATTGGGTTAGTATCACTCGAATGATTACCGGTATTATTGTTATTGTCTTAGCACTAATGCCATCTACTAGTCGTACCTAATACCGTAATATTTTATAATTATCGCCAGTCATGATTTAATCAGTTTGGGGTAGTTGTCGTAAATTTTTATTCGTTTTATACTGTCATATTTTATTAAATTAGTAGTGGTTTTATAAGTTTTGAGAATCCCAATAAATCGATTTCCGCAAGCTCCCGTCCCTTTAACCTCAAGTTATTCCTAGGAGTTTAATATGCTCATATTAGATTTTAAGAGTGCCCACTGGACTACTCTGTGTTATTATTTTAGCCGATGAGTATTGATATTTTAGGTCGATTTTTCGGGAGTAGGTGGAAAGGTAGTCAACCAAAAGATTGACTCCCGATCTCCCTTCTGCCCCTATGATACTGAATGAATTGACGTTCGAGTCCGTCGTTACCCACGGCGAGATCTCTCACGGGCACGAGCAATTGGCGGACTTACACCGCACTTACACTGCTCGATCTTTATGTAGGATTTTACTGACTTGTTGGTGTGTGGCTGTGGGCCGGAAAAATTTCGACACAGTTAAGTTTGACAAGTTCTATAATATATATATTTCAATACTAATTTCCCATTCATTTACAATTGATACTCATTTCGCATCCATTCATAACACCGGCTTACCTTCGATAAATTTGGATCAGAGTTTTGTTAGTGGTTTTCAATTAGCGTTCGATTTAATGATCAAGAGTTCGAGTGTTCCGCTAGAAAAGTGAATTTACGAGTGTTCGAGTTTTAACAAACCGAAACTGGTTAAAACCTGATTTGTATGATAATCGCGGAAGATATCGATTTCACGAAAATAAGAAATGAACAGAAAGAAGATGACAAACTGAGATTAATAATCGAATTTATGGAGAACAATGATATGAAAACCTTCGACAATAATCGCAAGCTAAAGGAACACCTGGAAAAACACCGGCATTGATATACCATATATTATAGATATTAACATAAATATACGTTATTATTGATGAATGGCGAAAAACGACTTATGTGCCTACTAGAGACCAGGCGGAAACAAGTATTAATACAATATCATGATGGAAAGCTAGGCGGACATATGTCCTCAAAAAAGACAGGGCAAGACTACGACAGAAATATTACTAACCAAACACTTTGTCAAGCTATCGTTGTAAAACAAGATGAAGCAACAGCCAGCTTAATGAAATGGGCCTATGAGAATTCGCCGATAGGAGTATTCGATATAAACCAGATGATACGGAATAGGAATGTCTTTCTGAAAGAGACAATATATGTCTACTAGCCGTATCCGAAGACATCAGAAACACTGTTAAAATGGGAAAGATTAAGATTCAAAAGCAACCCACTTGAAACTATGAGAAATCGGAGACATAAAAGAGCAACTATGAGGTTCTGAAAGGGCAAACAAGAAATAAAGGAAATCTACTATCTAAAAGCCAGGATAATAAAAACACATGAGGAGATTATCGAAGCAATATTTCAAAGGAGACTCCGGATAAACAAGGGAATAACAATGGCAACAAAGAGGATAAGAACCATCGAGATAATGGTCAGGATAAGAATAATCCCACTCAGGACGGAACGAAACAGCAAACAGACAACCAAAATAAAGGCAAAAGTCAAGAATCAAAGAATAAAAAGGACAAAAATACTGATAGCAGCGCGAAGAAACAGACATTGGAAGAACATGAAAATCAAAAACGAAGGACATCACTACATGACATAAATACACAACAAATGAAAGGAAACCAAAACCGACCATCCCTACTACAACAATTACACAGAACATACCAGGTATGTATCAAAAAAGGGAGACAACCAGGATATCAGATATTAAATAAGACAGTATAGCCGCTAGAATTCAACAAGGCAACAAGCAAGGAACCGGGAAATAGAAATCATACCAGCAAACCCAACTACAAAGAAAAAGGGGACACCCAGAAAGCAAAATAAGTACCTTGGCCAAAACAAGTTCGGGACTACCGATAAACGATAACAATAAGGGTAGAATTCAACTCGCAAAGGGAAGAAGAGATAATCGTTAGAAACGTAGCGGGGGCAATAATAACGGAAATATGCCTAAGAAACGAGAGAGCAATAACGCTCAGAGAAATGGAATGAACACCGTATCTCAACCAATGCAAATGGAGGGATATACAGGTATGTGACTATAAAGAAAGTCAAGTCTTATGCAAAATGATACCCAGATCATCTAGGAGAATCAATTTGGCAGGGAAATAGAAAAAGTACTCAGGAAAATAAAAGAAAGAGAACAGAACACTGAAAGCCAACACTTATCAGAAGAAGAATCCCAACGGTTAAAAGCAGTACTGGCACCGAGAAGGAAGACAATTTCGACACTATTAACCACTATGAAGACAAATAATGAAACAATAATAACTATAAAAATTGTAGGGATCACAGCAGGAATCGTATCCATAATAATTATATTAGTAATAATACAATATGCGAGAACAACAGGGAAATGTAAGAAAAAACACAAACCAAGGAGGTTATGGCCGAACCTGGAAAGATTCAAATACGGAATCACCACTGACTAGACAAAAATCAACCACCAAACGAATACAAAACTATTGCCGACATAAATCCACATCAAGAGAGGATATGTATGAAACCGATAATATCATCACAAGAATGGCTCCAAGAAACCTATATATACCAGATGACCAATGAAAGGTATGGAGGATACTCACGCTACGCGTAGGCCCCATCTAGGTGATGGTATAAGCAATGGAAAAGATTGTTTAAATAGTATATATATAGTAATAGTATTGTGTATAATGGTGTATAAATTGTGTATAAACAACGTAACATTTGGTGGGTTACAGGGTTTCATTGTTTGTTTGAACTAATCAGTGGTTGCCCTCGTAACGCCATACAAAATGATACTAATCGCCACTTGGCACCCGTTGCTAGGCAACGTTGGTAATGTGTTCAAGTGGTGGATTGCCCGCAAAAATTGAGTACCATGTGCTAGTACTGTAGTTGCTCGGACAACCCTCGGGTTCACGAGCTGTCGATAGAAGACCTATGCTCGCTTTGCTCTGTCCCTCATGATCATTCAAGATTAGGTCCTTATCTGCCTGCGGAGAGATGAAATTAAGGTTGAGTAACATGATGCAAATGTTTAGCATATAAATATATCAACGTAACAAGTTAAATTAAAAACACGATTCCTCTATTTATTGAGCAACGCGCGCAATGTTTACAGGTTACTGATTTTGAAGCTGGATTGCTCGACGTCGGGCCCGTTCCTTACGTCCCGGTCGACGATTGTTTACTGGAAGGGTAGGTTGTTCCACTGGTTGGGTGTTCTTCTGTGACATCTGGGTTGGGGCGAAGACGAGCGGATATGTTACCGCTTCCCCTTCCCGGCAGACTGCTAGGGCGACTTCGAGTCCCCGAATTTGCGTGCGCAGGCTCTGGTTGAGCTGCCGCTCCTCTGTCCAGCCTTTCTGTGCTGCGGTCAGGCGGTGGTACAGTGTTTTTACCTTTTCTGGTTCCCTCCAGGTTGCCTTAATCTGCTGTATTTCGCGGGTTAGTTGAATAATCTGAGTGTGCAATTCCGCGTTTGTCTGTCTCGCGTGGTTCAATTCGGATTGCAAGATTTGTAAGGAAGACATTACTACAATCAAATAGATGACGTTAATCTATTATTGATCAAGTTATATAATTGTTTATTTCATTAAACAAAACACGAATAACTCTAGCTATAAGAAAAAGAAATAACACGTAAACTTCTAATATTTTCAATCAGTTACTACATAAAGTCTGTCATTGTTGGTTCACTCGTCCGGACAATATCTCTTCAGGCTCCGTTTGAGAGCCTCAACGGTATAGGGTCTTCTGGTGTCTCGCACTGGCTGAGGTGGATAGGCGACGGCAATCCGCCCGGCAAGGATGTCTTCGACCACGTTCGCAAGGTACATCCTTGCCTTAACCACCTGTAAATCTACCTGCTCCTGCACCCTTTCCCATTGGGTGAGGAGCTCCTGTGCGTGCAGGTAGGTCTCCGCAGCTGGACGTTGCCGTTCCGAGAGACATGATCGTTGTAACTGGTTGAGTATCCTCGTGGTCGGCGGGACTCCTGTCTGTTCCTGTCTGGCGGTCTCTCGACGGGTAGTTCGTTTGGGCGACATGTCTAAACATTACTGTTGTTAGGTTCGATTGATTTACCATTCTAAGTTATTAGCAAGCAGATAGTGTCTATGTTACTAGTAAGGGTGTTATACGCGTGACCACTGCCTCCCTTCACGCGATGGAACATTAATAAGCAGGTTGGGTTACTTTGTGGGTCCGGTTCTTTAAGGTGCACTCCTTTATGGGGAAAGTATATAATTAATCATATGGGTGAGATAACCTGATGTTTAACTTATTCGATATCTGCATCTTAACATTCAAATTTTTCATGTAGGCGGATACTCGTACATTGACTTAAGGGAATTTGTACATTGACTTAAAGTTTGTTTACTAACTTTAATTACAGCGTTCGACCTTTAAGATTTAGGCCGGATGTTGATCCGAGATAACTTGGTCGCGTGTAGGTGTATCCTGGTGGGCGAATGATTTCCGGCGGATTTTACCGTTACCACTTAAGCGGTTGACTAAAGGTGATTTATATTGTTTACATCCGGTGATTGTATTATTCGTGTCATATTTTCAGAATTACTGGTCAAATGTTCGCCTACACTCGATTATCTCCATTTCCGGTAAGTTCTTTCGTTGACTAGTTTAAATGTACTTTACTAACAAATTTTAGGAAAACTTCTACGCTTACCGAGATTTCCAAATAGATGCGATACCCTTTTGTTGAAATAATTTCGCTATGTGGAATTTAATGTGATATTAATACAAATTTTCGCTTATCTTAAACTTTGGTTTTTTCAATTATATTAATTTAATTTACGTAAATATTCATTCACTTTACCGCTAATCAATTTGCTATAAATCCTGAATTTACGATAATTGAAGAAACCTATTTTATAGATTTATGAATTATTCTAATTCTAGTTAAGAGATTATATTATCAGTAATTAATATCGACATCTGTTATTCCGATTTCTACTAGTCCTCCCTAAGGCTGTTTGGATCAACTATTACTTCAGCCCACAAAGTTATTTTAATACTAATCGTTTTAAATCCGTGAATCCCGTTTTACTTTAATTTACATTTTTACGGTTATTCAATTCATCTCTAATCTTAATCTATGAGTTACTTTAATCCACTAATCATAGCTCGTTAAGGAACTTATTCTATTTATTCTTATTCAATATTTTACTTTACCAGAACTAGATTATTTGGGTTTTTTCTCAATAGTTATTTGCACTACTTTAATCATTTTTACTGTTATCAATAAATTGTTTCAATTTAATAAATGATATATTTATTTGTATTCGTTTTATTTTTAATCAATAATTTAATCTAAATACTTGATTTGCTCAATCACTTCTTCAATTTTATCAAACTGAATTAACGGTGAATTATGTGGGGTGACATTAAATTTTAATCAACAATTAAGTTAAGGGATTTCATACTGTTATTCGAAAATCGTTTTACCTTTAATTGATACGTCTCTTATTCGAAATCCATGAAGTCGGTTCTTAATTGCTTTCCTTTTTATCGGGGGTTGATTTTGGTTAGATCGACACATTACTCGTTCTTACTCCAAGATCAGATTACTTTTATTGAAATGAATTATAATGAATTTAACTGATGAAATTATTTGCTAATACCCTAATCAATAATTTACGAGCATTTAAATTATCTTTACCCAATATTTACTTTAATTTTTAGCCATAAAACACTTTACTTTTACAATCAATGGTTGCTTTAATTTTTTCAATAATCTCAATTTAATCGAATTCAATGATTCCCAATAAATTTTATTTATTTCAAAATGTTAATCCGAAATAGTTATAACAACGATTTCAGTTAATTTAACCCAAGTACCCTTTCCCTTTAATAGGCCTTAGACGCATATTGTGTTCATATTATATTTATTGAGTGTCCACTGGACTACTCGGTGTGATAATTTTAAGCCGTATGTAACATAATTTTAGGTCGATTTTACAGAATTGAGAAACGAGGAAGCAGCCAGAGACTTCTTCCTTATTTCTCGCTTCAGCTATAGGGATAATATTGACGTTACGACCGCTGCGTTGCGCACGCTGAGTCTTCACGGGTACATATCATTGGCGATTTTCCACGCACTTACATGCCTCTGTACTATGTAGATTTTATTTACTTGCGTTATGTGTCGGCTGTGGGCCGGAAAAATTTCGACATTTAAATTTAGTTTAAAAAAAAAAAAAATATATATATCAAACAATTTAAGTATATTAATAATATTTATTAGTTAGGACAAAATAACAGAATTACCGTTCATAACCATTCCAAAAGTTTTCATACAATAGCATAAAATATCATAACAGAAAGCATAAATGCCTCTCTCCCCACGCCGCCGTCAAGCAGAGCTCTACAGAGATGCTATGAGCGTGACGTGGAAAGAGGGCTCCAGCATAAATATTTCTCACCTAAAATCAGTTGAATTAGCTCAAATAGCTTGAAATAAGGTTTTAAAATAGTTTCACAACGATTTGAAAACAAGATTTCAAAATAGTCTACAAACGATTTCAAATGGTTTGAAAATGGTTTCTAAAAATAGTTTTAATCAGTTTGAAAAATGGTTAGTTTTCAAAAATGGTTAAGTTAAATGTGAAAATGGATCAGTATATATACCTATTTGTATGACGTGTGAAATTTGATGCAGTAAAACAAAATTCGACCTTGTTATTTTCTAGCAAATTCTATTATTTAATTTTAATATTTTTTGATTTATTTTTATAATTTTTTATTTAAAATTTTTATTGAATTATTACTAATTCAAAATTTTCGATTTAAATTTCATTTTAATGAACTTTTATTAATTTTTCTAATTTTGTCGAATTTGTTGTGTTTTCTTGTTATATTTGTATAAGTATCGTGCGAATCTTGGTGCATTCTGTTAATATTTTAATTTATTTTTATGTTTATTATTTTATATTTAATTCTTTTATTTCTCAGATTTTATCGGGTTTACTTGATGTTTCAGTGGGTTTATTTAAATTGCGTGTTATTTTTGCGTGTGTGTTTCTGATCCATTTAAACATTTTCCAAGGCCGTTTACGTTCTGGCCCAACACATTGAATAGCTAGTCAGAAGTAAATGCAAGTGAGTTAATGACGTATTATAATAAAGAGATGAATCAAAACAACACCAAAAACAATATCAAGCTCAGATACTACCATTCATAGAAACCATACAGCAACCAAAAACTATGAGCGCACCAATAGAGATAGTGGAGGTAAAAGAGGAGCGTACCAAGTCCAAGGAGTAGAATCAATATGGATAAATCAATGCGAACTAATGACAAAAATAACTAACCATGCCAAGCCCAGTGGACGAAAACCCATATAGTACTAACAGAAAGCGTAAACCAAAATCTAAAATAAGCAGTGAGAATAGAAGACCAACAGCGAACTATAATGCAGCTACAGAGAATCAATGAACAACTAACCAATCAAATGAAATGGCAAGCAGAGGAAATTAGAAGATTACGAACCAACCAAAAGGGTACAGAGCATGAAAGCTGGGTAGAATGGATATCGACCTTCCCGAGCCCGCGCCAAGCCGGACTCAATGGAGGAAAAAATAAAACTTACTATGTAAATATGTGTAGATAAATTTATCAAATAAATGCAAGTGATGTGAAATAACCATCGAATTATTGTAGGTATCCAAACAATCATCGAGAAAATTATAGGAAGCGGAAATCTATCAGCAACAATGAGACAAATAATGAAAGAACGACATACTAGCAGAAATAGAGGAAAGGATGAAATGCTGTAAGTGCAAAGGATTGTGGATGCAGAATATGCACAGGTTGTATCATAAAAT
The DNA here is from genome assembly GCA_022537955.1 of Schmidtea mediterranea. Taxonomy (NCBI): domain Eukaryota; kingdom Metazoa; phylum Platyhelminthes; order Tricladida; family Dugesiidae; genus Schmidtea; species Schmidtea mediterranea. Next base: position 20,459,239 of record CM039682.1, read on the forward strand.
TAATCGAAAATTAAATGGCAACATGTTCTGGATGTAATGAGATATTCGAAGAAGAAGACGACCCTACAAAAAAAGATAAGGCCACAAAAAAAGGAAATAATCAACATAGCGATTCAATGTCGAACAAAGGAACGCGGATGGAAAAGACTTGTGAAAGAATCAGAAAATCATGTAAAAGAATGCGAATACAATGAATCCCCTCTAAAAACTGCCAAACCAAGATAACAAAAAGGGATGATAGAAAACACGAGAAACTATGTACCATGAGAGAAGAAAAATGTGAATTCTGTGGAACCATAGACAAATAGATAATTATAGAGAAATAACATTGAAACCCAAGAGAAGAACAACTATGTGATCAATACGAAGGAATATGTATCAACAATTGTAACAAATAACTACAACCATACAATACCTAGAAACAGCAAGCCCGGTATCAAGGAAATTATCCACAATACCTTTTATTTGGAGAATAACAGGATTCGCAGAGAGACTAAGACGAGCAAATGATGAAACACAAAGCGTTATATGCAGTCCACCGACATACAGTTGGAAACACGGATATAAAATAGGTATTAGAATATACCCAAATGAAGATGGAAATGCACTACGTACCCAAATCAGTACCTAGGATATGAAAAGGAGAGTATGATGAATTATTACATGGCCATTTAAACGAAACATCACATTTACAAAGATGTCAGGGCAGCAAGAGTTTCACAACCCAATAAGAGTAAAACAAAACCAACCGCAACTAGAAAAGTCAACAACAACAGCATGGAACACTGTAGTAGGTACACCAGAATTCTATTAACACAGGCGACTGGGGGTTGATGGAAGTAGATGGTTATGTCACCGCTGGACCACATACCCCCAAGGGGTAAAAAAAATTCCTAACTCCAATGTACAAATTTTTCTGAGACAAAGACCATGACTCATTCAAGGTCATTGAAACTAAGACAATGACTTATTCAAAAAAAATTCAAGGTCATTTAAACAAAGTCTGTGACTCATTCAAGGTCATTTAAAAAATTCAAGGTCATTGGATGAATCATCATATTTTTCAGGGTCGTTTAAACAAAGACCATGGCTCATTCAAGGTCATTTGATGAGTCATAATAATTTTTAAAGGTCATTGGATGAGTCGTCATATTTTTCAAGGTCATTGAAACAAAGACCATGACTCATCAAAAATTTTCTCAAGGTCATAATATTTTTAAAAATTTTTTAATTTAAATTTACTACTTATTTTTATGAGTAGTGTTTTAATTTTTAATATTTTTTAATTTTTATTCAATTACTTATTATTATTATTATTATTATTATTATTATTATTATTATTATTAAAACTTGTTATTATTATTATTACTAAAATTATTATTATTATTATTATTAATCAAAATCTATATAAATCTTAACACAATAATAAAAAAGTATTTATACAATAAAAGTATTTATACAATAAAAAGTATTTATACAACAAAAATAGTTATTTTTATTATTATTAAAACTTGTTATTATTATTACTAAAATTATTATTATTATTAATCAAAATCATATGAATCTTATCACGATAATAAAATCCTAACAATAAAACGTATTCATATAATAAAAAGTATTTTAAGTTATTTTTATTATTATTATTATTATTATTAAACTTGGTCTTATTATGACTGAAATTATTATTATTAAAACTTGTTATTATTATTACTAAAATTATTATTATTATTTTATTAATCAAAATTTATATAAATCTTATCACAATAATAAAAAGTATTTATACAATAAAATAGTTATTTTTATTATTATTAAAACTTGTTATTATTATTACTAAAATTATTATTATTATTATTATTATTAATCAAAATTTTGGGGTTTGTGGTAATTGACCTTGACCCCATGCATATAACTGTCCTTGCCCTCCAATGATTACCCGTTGCTAAGCAAAGTTTGTACTGTAACCATTGGCTTTCAGATCACCAAAAGTGAGCGCTACGAAAGAACTGCTAAGGCCCGATCTCAAGATGGGTTCAACGCACTATCGTTAGAAGGTTTATGTTCGATTTCTTATTCCGGTCCCTTCCATATGTGCATGACACTCTTAGCACTTAATTTATCATCCGAACCACTCAAGACTTTAATTTAACGAATTTTAAATTTATTATTAATAATAAACAATATAAAACTAGAAATTCAACTACGACCATTTATTAAAATAAGCGATTATAATTTAGAGCAATCTTTGGCTTGTTCGGCACGACGCTTGGCGCGTTCCGCCTTTCCTGGTCGACGTTGGGTAGGTTTAGTTGCGGGTCTGGTGGTCTCAGTTGTCTCTCTATAGGCTAACTGAGCCGGCGCAAACACCAGTTGGTAGGTTACGGCATTGCCCTCCTTGCAAGCCGATAACGCTACTTCTAAGCTGCGGATTTGTACCTTCTGAGTTTGACGGAGCTGGTTTTCTTCGGTCCACCCCCGTTGTGCAGCGGTCACTTTTTGATAAAGGGACTTCACTTTTGCAGGCTCCACCCACGTTGCCTTAATCGGATGGATTTCTCTCGTCATTTGTAGCAATTGTTGGTGTAACTCCGCGTTTTCTCTGCGCAATTTTTCTAGTTCTCTGCTCAGTATTTTGTACGGTCCCATATTTACAATAAGATAAAAATCATACACTCTGTTCTATAAAATTCTCTCATCTATGACTACCTTAAATTGTTATGAAAAATCAGAAACTCAACTACTGGGATAAATCTACTAGGTATCCGTCTGACCGTACTATAGTAATTACTTTAGTTTCCTAATTTTTTGTTGAATAATTTATAAGCAAGGGAATAAAGACAAAATTCAAAATTTATTTCCATGACATTTAATACCACTTCAAACTTTGGTAGTATACGTTGGAGCTCTGTCTCGGACGCTCACGAGCGTATGGGTGATCTTGCTTCTCTCTTTAATGTCTGCCATCACTCCGCATTCCTCTCGGGAGTATCTTCCTCGAAATTACTACATTCATGGGCTTGGATTGCTCGTCTAATCGAGTTCGGAGGAGATGCCGTATGAAGGGGCATACCCGTCCGTGCTCGGGATCCTTCCCGCAGCTATGTCCGCGTTTCCTCTGGCCAGGTGGCGCCTAGCCCTTTCTACCTTCCAGTTTATTTGTTTCTGATACTCCTCGAGGCGATCCAGAATAAATTCGGCGTGGCCTCGTATTTCTCGAGCGGGGTTGTGGTCCCGCTCCCTTTTGATTGCGAGGTAACGGAAATCGGCCTCTCCCAAATTCTTCTGATGGACTGTTCTTGACTCTCTCACGGGAGAAATTGAAAATCCCGCGTTCTACATCGCCTGCCTGCATCTAGCAGCGGACCGTGCTGGGAATCGCACGGTGACTCGGGACGCATCAATCCAGGAATCGTATGAAAGACAAATATTTATCTCTTGAACTGTATATCTATTTTCCTAAATCATTCGAGATTAAATAGTGTGGGGCGCGTAAATTCAGTCGTTTGGTCTGAGGTATAAATAATAGCGCATGCGTCTGCGGGGTCGAGAAACGGCAAGTTGACTTTTACGGCATCAATGATCTAGAATTTAAGAACTTTGGGTTCTAAGTAGATAATTACTTGTACGGGTCCAGAACTTATGGATTTTTCATTTGGTGGGAAGTTTGAGAGAAACTAATCCATCATGATGTTAAAGAATCGGGTCGCGTACCTGACCTTTGAATCTAGCGAAATATTGCGGTGTTTTTATCTTGTAGTTAATGGCTGATTTCTATGGCGAGATTGATCATTTTTAATTACGCTCGCATTCCTAATGTTCCTGATTAAGGTTTTAGTTCATTCAACTACAATTTTTGACTCATCAGTAAAACGTTGATAAATAAAAAATCATTAATAAACTGTATTTTCATAATCTTTAATTATCAAATTATAACAGTCAGGTGGAAAATGCTATCCTTCCATCGTCGGGTCGTTTCTGATTCCAAGGATATCTTCGTCTTGGAGAAAAAGGAAAAGAGTATCTTAGAATTCGAGTCATTTCCTACGTTTTGTCCTCACAATAATTAACTAAGAATTTCTAATATAAAATTATAATTTTACCCTCTCGTATAGGTGATTTTTTCTCCATCGTTACTTCTTCTAGCCCTCCGTTTCGTGGTCGACCATTAGAATTTTTCCTCAGTTGTTGTCGGTGATTGTACATTGCTTGTTTAATGATAGGCTCGCGTAGAATGGATTGATTACACAAGTGGTGCGCTTATTTATACCGGATCGTTTAATGCCACGTCGTCGGTTTGTTGCTACATGTGGTGAAGCGTTTTATATCGGGTGTGTCATTCTTGTACGATCGCATGGTTGCATACTACTCACTTATCGATTTCCTTTCTCACTGTGACCGCGTGATCTTAATTGTCAACAATTGCCAGCTGTCATTTAATTCAATCGTGGAAATCTATTGATCTTATTCTTAACATAATTTTCAACTTATTCAATTAATCCATTTGGAATTCATATTCAGACTAATTCAGTGAGTACCTTCAACTTTAATTTTTTACGGTATTATTCGTTGGTTCTGTAGACTCAAATCGCTATCAATGGTTTTAAATTGTTCCTACTCTGAGTTACAACATACTCCTCAACTGTACTTTACCGATTTGTCTATCTGTCAATATCGATGACTGGACCGTTCACCGCTACGATTTCAACTACAAGCTGAATCCTATCGGTTTAATTCGAGGATGATTTATGTTAATCCAACATTGATCAAGCTGATCTGACCTTTACTTTGTGTCGTATGCTTGTGCTTTAATTTTATGAGCGAATGCTCCTACCTCGTGGTTGCTTATTTGATTTAGTTTTATGTTATTAATTGCGATTGAACGAATAAGGTTTATTATTACAACTTTAAGAGTTGTCTGTGATTTATTAAGGTGGTATTAGGATTTCGTCTCAGAGTTTGTGGTATAGGCGGAGTAGCATTCTACTGGATGATTTGGGGTCTATCTTTATGACTCGATTTTTGTGTAGTAATTATTTATCGAGTTACCATATGGTTAATTTATGGGGTTTAGGCTCTAAGAGTTACCTTCCTAATGGTGGGTTACAGGGTTTCGTTATTTGTTTATCTTTATTGTTGCCCCAGTAACGCCATACAAAATGTTACTCTGACTACCACTCGACACCCGTTGCTAGGCAACGTTGGAAATGTGCTCAAGCGGGTGGATTGTCCGCAAAAAGTGAGTGCTATCGCTAATACTATAATTGCTCGAACAACCCTCGGGTCCAACGAGCCGTCGTTAGAAGACACATGCTCGATTTATAGTAATTGGTCCCATTACGTCATGTATTAGAGTCAAATAAATTACACGCATATGAGTTAACAAAAACAAACTACGAAATATATATTATCCCTGAGTTACAATGTTTGTAAATTTGCTTTGGATTGGGTTAGCAATTGAGCGGCACGACGCCTGGCTCTTTCCTTGCGTCCTGGACGAGAATGGGTGTTTACGGTTGTTGCAGGGTTCGAGACCGAGGTTGGGGCAGCTGCCGACTCCCGATAGGCTAACTGAGCCGGAGCGAATACGAGCGGATATGTAACAGCCGCACCCTCTTGACTGGCTGACAGGGCAACCTCCAGTCCTCGTATTTGCGTACGTAAGCTTTGATTTATTTGCTTTTCTTCCGCCCATCCTTTCTGAGCAGCTGTGAGTCTCTGATATAGGGGTTTGATTTTTGCTGGATCTATCCAGGTGGCTCGGATTTGGTGTACTTCTCGAGTCAGTTGGATTATCTGATCGTATAGTCTTGTTATTTTGTTGTGCTACGTCTAGTTCTACTCTCAGGGTTTGTAGGGAATCCATGTCTGGAATTGATAATATCAAAACAATAATTATTACCATAGAATTAACGAATATAATAGAATTAAACAAGATTTTCTTGACGAATTATTACAACATCAAAAGAACAAAATTAAATGTCTAATCGAACAAAATCTTTATTTTAGTAACAAAATTTAAACTAAAGTGAATTCACAATATTGATATCACGTGTCCGTGAAGCCCCTTGCTACCCATTCCTCCCGGGAGCAGTTTGGAATGATCATTACCGGCCTTTTGGTATTCCGAATCCGGTGGGACCCCGTCATCTGCGAGTCCTTCCTGTTCACGCCCGTCTCTTTCCCGGTGTCTCCGTACAGGGATCCGCGTGGCCGTGGGTGATGATAGATAATGGCAATCCGGCTGGTTTCGATGTCCTCCTCAATGTTTGCCAAACATTGACGGACCCGAGTCACTTGTAGGTCTACTTGTCGTTGATGATGGAGAAGATCATCGAGTAGATGACGCGCGTGTGCGTAAATTTCTGCAGTGGGGTGCCACTCCTCCCAGAACGGTTCCGGTGCTTCGGGATTTCGGTTGGGATCTTCTGATCTGCCATTGGTTCGTTGGAATTCGAGTGAGGAAAACTCGCGACGTCTAGAGTGCCAGAAAAGCTTCCATGCTTCTCTCCATCGGTCGGCAAGTTGCATGGGGATGAGATCCGGGTCTGAACTTCCTGAATGAAATCGTAATTAATATAATTCCTTTAGAACACTATATCGGTGATGTAAGTGTTTATACTATCCCGAACGGGATTTTAAATGACTTGGCTACACTATACGTGAAGAATTCCCTACGTTTGGTGCTCTCTCATCTGTGAGTGATGAAGCTAACATCTAAAGATTATACTATTACTTCCAGTGCAATGAAGAAAAATTTCCAATAACCTAAACATAAAGAATTATTATCCTAGAATTCAATTACGAAATTTAATATAGAGTTTCGACAGCAAGTTCGATACTAAATCGTTCACAAAATGTGGTGTTATTATTATGTTGTATGCAAAAAATAAAACATTAATTTTTGATACGGGAAAACCATCGGCTGTCGATCTCTCGCCAGTTGGGCTATTCGAAATATTCCTCTTTCGATAATTTCGTTGTCGATGCATTTGTTATTATTCGTTCACTGATATCGGGCGAGGGTTTATATACTGTTGATTGTGTTTACTCATATTCTATGCAATGCTTTAAAATAATCATATTATTTAAATGATCATGCACTATTCGCCATTCGGCAGAAAGGTTGACGCTGTTTAATTAAGTTTAGAATTTCTCAATCAGATTTTTATTTACATAATTTATTCGTACCAATAAATCGATCTCCGACTTTGTGAACTGAACGGATGTGTCAATGTCCAAGTTCAATTTGTGTTAACATATCTAGAATGGAAAATAGTCGGCGATTCAAGATGACTTAACTTTGGACACGCGTCTCCGTGGTTGATAAAGTAATCAATTGGCAGTTGTTTATTCGTATGTTTCTGGTCAGTATTGATTGTCATTTATAACGTATTTATTTTTCAGATTAAATCTTACTGAATCGATGTCGAGTTTTTCGGAGAAACATAATGGTTCGAGATATTGATGATGATGTTGACCATCCGGACGGTTCCCCTATTAACCAGTGAGTTAGTTTTCTGTGAGATTTACGTTGTCTTCTTAATGAGGTTTTCTTTAGGAAATTATGTTTATCGATCGGCGGCAATAGGATTCCTGACGTCGGTAATTTGATTTCATCCAATTCTGTCTCAGATTTATCGTGGGTAGATGAAACTCAACCTCTTCAGACAGCGTGACATTACCCTACTGAAGATCGAAATTCGGGTTCTCTATCGTTGGATTCAGAACTTTAATCTATTGGAAGTACATTGTCATGCATTCATATGTTATTTGTGATTCTCAATTTTATATTCGATGGATTTGTGCATCTTATTCTCGTCAATTTGATTTTCATGTGCTTCCTACTCTTAGTGTTGGAACTATTAATTCGAATGTTATTAATTGAGCGTTTAAGTTTTATGATTTTTGATTTTCGTAAGTCTTTTGATTTTCGCGGGTGATTTTGTGGGTTAGCTTCCTAATTTTTATTGCTAAGTAAAAGTCTTTAATTAATAGTCGGAAATTATAATTTATGCCCTACATGATAATCATATAAATTTACAATTTTAGTTAACAATAGAAATGTTTAAATAATAATGTAACTTCATAGGTAATGATAGGGATTTGTAAATAAATTATGAATCGTATACTTGGGCGTATGGGTTTTCTTAATTAACAATAAGAATCTACAGCTAATAATTGATAGTTAATGATAAATTTATTTAATGACTTGAATTTACAACATGATTTGAACCTGTAGTGAAGGTTTATAAGGTGATAATAACATTTTCAATTAATAATGTGAATTTGAATCTACGATTACTGAAATGAGATTACCGTTAATAATGTGATTTTACATTTAGTATTAAAAAAGATTTACAATTAATTATTAATAAAAAGATTTACAATTAAGAATGTGAATTTACCATTACTAAAAGGATTTACAATTAATAATACGAATTTATCATTAATAGAAGGGTTTACAATTAATAATATGAATAAATTTAATAAAAAAAAAATTTACAATAGATAATCTTGATTAATATTATGAATTTACAATATAAATTTAAGTTGCATAGCGTAGATTGATATCATGAGTTTATAGCAAATAACAACGATTTCATTTTGATTTAATTTCCCGTCACCTTCCCCTAATTGACCTTAGACGCATATTATGTTTATATTATAGTTAATGAGTGCCCACTGGACTACTCGGTGTGATCATTTTGAGCCGTGTGTAATATAAATTTAGGTCGATTTTATAGAAAGGAGAAACGAGGAAGTAGCCAAAAGACTTCTTCCTTATTTCTCGTTTCTTCTATACGGGATAATATTGACGTTACAACCCCTGCGTTCCGCACGCTGGGTCTTCACGGGTACAGATTATTGGCGATATTCCACGCACTTACACAATTCTGTACTGTATAATGATTTTATTAACTTGCGATGTGTGTTGGCTGTGGGCCGGAAAAATTTCGACATTTTAATTTAGTTTATTTAATATATAAAACAATTTTTAAATATTATAAATATTTATTAACATATTAAAGAATCAAAATACAAAATTACTTGACCAACAATAATTCACAAAGGCATACAAATGCATCTCTCCCCACGCCGACATCCAAGCAGAGCTTTACCGAGGTTGCGAGGATGTGACGTGGAGAGAGAGCTCCAAAATAAAACTATTTCTCACCTAAAATTAATTCACAACGAAAGTTTTATAGTTTTTAAAACAGTTTCAAAATAATTTTTCGGTTTGAAAAATGGTGTGTTTTAATGTGAAAATGAATCGGTATTTATACCTATTTTCTGTCCCTAACCTTGCATGTTAAATTTGATGTAGTAAAACAAAATTCGACCCTGTTATTTTCTAGTGTATTCTATTCTTTATTTTTATTATTTTTTAATTTATTTTAATAATTTTTTATTTAGAATTTTTATTGAATTATTACTAATTCAAATTTTTTGATTTAAGTTTCATTTTCATGAACTTTTATTAATTTGTTGATTCTCGGTCGAATTTGTTGGGTTTTTGTGTTATATTTGTGTTTGTATCGTGCGAATCTTGTTGCATTTTGTTATTATTTTAATTTATTTTTATGTTTATTATTTTATATTTAATTCTCTTTTTTTCATATTTGATAGGGTTTAATTGATGTTTCAATAGGTTTATTTAAATTTGCATGTTATATTTGCATGTGTGTTACCGATCCATTTAAACATTTCTCAAGGCCGTTTGTGTTCTGGCCCAACACTAACTACGGGGATTTCTTCAAGAATATTATATTTTTGCGATTATTAAAGATCATATTCTGCGTCTCGAAATCATGGATTTCTAATCACTGGTAATCTATATTTTATTTTTAGGTAGATTTTAATATTAGCGGTGAATTTTAACTTCCTGTTGATTATTTACATTTTTAATATTTAACCGTGATTTTGGTCATGCGCGGTTATTCTACGTTTTATTCATGAATCCATTCAAAGTCTTGTCTCACTACTTTGAGTCGTTCCTCTTTTATACTAGTCTCTTGAAATCAATAACGTTTCAACTTTAAAAGTATTAATATAACGCACGTTAATATTTTAATTTTTACATTTTAAACTTTATTACTCAAATTTTTGGCACAGCAACAATTTACGACGCTTTCCACGTTCCCTTCCCTTATTTGACCTTAGGATTGTTTATGTCGATGTTAGAATATTACGAGTACCCACTGGACTACTCGGTGTTTAAGATTTTAAGCCGATATGAATAGTATAGTTTAGGTCGATTTTTTTTGGGAGATGGGTGACGATGGAATAGCCAAAAGACTACTCCCTCATCAACCCTTTTTCCCCTATAACGGATAGACGTTTGGGTTCCTGCGATACTCACGCCGCACTTACACAGCTTGAATTGATATTTATATTTTGCTTTCTTGCGGTGTTGTATCGGCTGTGGGCCGGAAAAATTTCGACAAAATATAATTTTCTTCAAATATATATTCTGGCATAACAGCATATCATATTTGGCATATAATTAGCATTTCCTCATCAGAAGCATAACATTTCCCATACAAGCGTCAAGCAGGGCTTACCGTGAAGATACTCGTACGCTGTATGGAAAAGTTCAAACTGATTCGAATAATAAATTGGCGAGAGTTGTTGTCGTTACAATGAGTACAAAGTGTTCGGTTAGCACAAGTTTTTTTCGAGTTAAATCGAAAATAAGGTAAGGTTAAAAAATCTGTAAAAATGGATCGGTATATATACCTGTTCTGTGACCCTAACCTTGCTTGTAAATTTTAATGCAGTAAAACAAAATTTGACCTTGAAGTTATTTGTCTAATCTAATTCTAATTTTATTATTTTCGTGATTTAACTTGAAAATTCATTTCTTTCATTTCTATTGAATTATTTCCAATTAAATTATTTAATTTTATTTCAACTTTTCATTAACTCTAGTTCTTTTAAATAAATTGTCAATTTCCGGTAAAATTTCGGTGTTTTCTTGTTATTTTTGTGTTTATTTCGTGAGGATCTTGTTGCATTTTGTTATTATTTTAATTTATTTTTGTTTTAGATTTTATATTTTAATTATTTTTTTCTCGTATTTTAAAGTGATTATTTGATGTTCTATGGGTCTGATTTTAAATCTGCGTGTTATGTTTGCGTGCTATTACCGATTCATTTAAACAAAACTCTGTTCTGGCCTAACAAATTCTATATAAATTTTATCACATTTATAAAAATCACAACAATAAAAAGTAATTCAAATAAATTAAATAAATCAGTAAAAAATATATTCACATAAATCAATCTGACAAAAGTAAATCGTCAATGTCTCGACTGAAACAGCTATTCTGGTAGGAGCTGTCATAGCTTGGGCTGTGAGTGCTTTGATAGCTTGGACTGTGTGATACTTGGTGATCATCAATGACATCGATTCCTAAATAATGGCCAAATGCGAGATTGGAATTTCTACCCACCCAATTACGCTTATTATCTTCATTGGTAAGTGCAATTTTACTGTTCTTAAATGTAAACAATTGGTAGTTCCGCGTCCCTATCCTAGTTTGAGGCACCATGAATATTGTGTCATTATTTAAACAATCTAAATATGACTGGTGCTTAATCTTTGTTCACAACAACTTCACCCCCTTAGCTCTCATTGTATCTTTAGTACCTAAAATACTATAGCACTTGGGTCTTAAGAAAACCCATTCCTCATACCCAAGACCCTTACTCTCATCTTTAAATTTTCCTATTACAGAGTCAAGTTTTCTTGATTACAAAGGATGTGCCGGGTGGTAATTAGACGTGGTAACTAGGCCTGTCTAAACATATTGAATCCTTATTCAGATGAGCAGTAATCAGGTTATCATCAATTACGATTGATTTTCTGAAAGTCGGTTTTCAAGCATATACAATCATCTTTTCATCAGAATTGCATAGCCTCAAATTCATCCATTTTTTAAGATTTTTGATAGACTTTCCATACAAACTATTATTATAAAGTTTAAACAAGTCCTTATATAGCTCACTAGTACTTTCAGCTCTTAATTTTGTGTTTTTGTCTATGTATGCATGAAATATAGGTGCTTGCTTAAATTTAATTGCGCGATGAATTTTAACAACCTTCACACCGAGAGAAAGATAAAGCTTGAAAAGCCGCCAATGAAGAACATGGTTCTTTCTTAGGCCAATGCGTGAGCATCAACTTCTCAACTTTAGAATTCGGTGGACACATCTTTTCCGGACCAATCGCAAAATCATTCACAATGAAGAATCTCGATATGGAATAGCTTCAATATCCTCAACATTCATGCCCTCATTCAATACATCATTCAAACCATCATATACCCAAACAAAATCTGCATACTGTAGATATTGTCTAAGAGCCCAAGCATACAAATTATTTATATCTATATACAAGAGTTCTGTATCTTCAGAACTTGAGGCATAATGCTTGTTAACAAATGTTAACCCACCCCGTATTCCTCCCTCGTAGAAATTAAGCATTTCCATGTCCTGCAGAAGTTCTATGGGTTCCTGCAATGTCATGAGACCTGAAGCCCATGACATCCAGGAATTCCATAAAAATTAAGAGGTTCTAGGCTATTATAAGTAATTGCTTTTGCGCGAAATTGCTGAAAATAGTCCTCAAGGAGGAATACCTCTAATTTTAAGAAGGTTAACATATAATCTAACATTGTCTCGCAATTTTGCTGTGTCCAAATATTTTGGGCTGTAACGTATTCATCAGCAGATACAGAACCCCAAATAGGAGGCAATTTAGTCATCGATTCAAGAACCTCGAGAGATATCGCAAAGTCATAAGGGAAAATAGCTTTGGCTCAAAAACAGAATCGGTTAAAGGCAAATCAGTAAATGTTTTAACAGCTTTTGCAAAAGATCAATTAACAAATTGCATGCTGTCTATAAAACGAACAGGTAATTTTTTAATGTACTCGATGAGGGAGATAAATTTTTCAGTAGTGATCGGAATAATATTTAATTCCCAAGAAGAAAAATTATTTAAACCATATTTTAAAATATGATGAATATCATATCCCCTCAAATTGTGGAAAACCACAGGCAATTGTTTCAGGATTCGTCGAGAAATATTACACTTCCTACAAGCAGCTTCTAAATACTTACCTGAGAAATGACAATGATCCTTAACACGTTGACTGCCATATGCCCCGCCCGCAGTACACAGTACATTTTTATACATACCACAAAACAATTTTCTTCAAAAAGATAACAAATAACCTGTGTACAGCCGGCGCACATGCGGCACATAATGAAAACGGTATTTACTAGGTGCCGCGTGTACCGCCGGCTGCCACAGTCTATAATGTACTACGGCACCGTAGGAATGTAGTATTTATATATATATGGTGGGAGTCAACGTGTTAACTTTATCCCTAATAAACTTTTTACACAAATAACAAGTGCGACATTTCTTGAACTCCCGTTCCTCATTGAAAGAAAGTGGTCCTATAGTGTTTTGACAATGAACCTCGTAATATGGCAAGACAAGGGAAAGAGCGATTTCATCAATCTTTTTCAAACACGCCAAAACGCAATCATCGCCAATAAGATTAAAATATTGTTTAGTATTTGTGTAGTTATTAATTAATAGTAGACCTGCTGCTATCGGCATGTGTATTTGATGATGCCTTATATCCAGTAGTAAAATTGACTCAAAATCCGCATAAATTACGAATGGCGGGCTAATAGTTTAGCATAATTAGAAAATTTTAAATATTTATTTTTAGGCAGCGTATAAAGGTTAGTGCCTGTTTGATTTTATATGGATAAGGAAACATGGGTGTCAAATGCAGGTTTTAATCTAAAGCCATTAAGACAATGGGGACACTAATGTACAGAGATGTGGATATTGCAAGATGTAGTCACATGGCAGTTCATTAATTTATCAAAATCAAAAACAGCCGTATAGTGATAATTATCGCCGTACTCCAAAAGAAGTAAATAAATAGGTGTACCGTCAGTAACCTTGGAGCGGTGAATTATATCTAAATGTGGATGATGGGGGATATAATTTATATCATCATTTTGAGGAATTTTAGACGGTTTTACTTTATACGCCAAAACATTTATAGCAAGGTTTAAGTCCTTGTTCTTTCTCTAGAACTTGGGAATATTACAGAGTTTCATAGGACAATCGTCAATGGGGTCAAAATTCAATTCATCCAAATAACTCTCGTAAGAAGTAACTCTGTTTCTATGGGTGCCAACTACACTACGTTTTAAAAGGGCTAATATACTATATATAAAACAATGATGGTCATTGTTTTGGACATTAACTATAACGTTTTTGCCAGATAAAGATCTTGAAGTTGGAATATAACTATGGCCAGCTAACCTATTTATGGGATAATATTTGGTTAATATAAAATCAATTTCTTTGATTTTAACAACCAGCCATTCACTCTCTAAATATGTTAAACATTCTATTTTATTATTTAATTTAGTTATCCCATCAAGCAGAAAATTATCAGAAAAAGGTTCTGCTTTATTACTAAAAAAATTATCTTTAATTTCATCATCTTTTTCGAATTGGATAAGAATGGTGAATTGTATTTTAACTGACCCCATTTTGCTTATCTCTAATTTTAATTTATTAATTATTTTATCTGTTAGGGAGATTTGAATTAGATTTTCACGTTCAACATCAAATCTAATACTTTTATAGGTTCCATTTAAATCACACCTTATTTCAGGTTCATCATCAACATTAATTGAACCCCCTATCTGATTATTAATTAAACTTTCATCATCATCATCGCTAATGATAATTTCAACCCTTTTAATTTTAGAGGGAATACACTGAATATTTGCAGCAGGTCGTTTATTATTATTATTATTATTATTATTATTATTATTATTATTATTATTATTATTATTATTATTATTATTATTATTATTATTATTATTATTATTATTATTATTATTATTATTATTATTATTATTATTATTATTATTATTATTATTTCGTTTATTTATCTTTCTAACTTAATAAATTAATTTACCGCTATCATCTGAATCCTCGATTAAAATAACTTCTTGATTAACACGAGTCTCTAAAATAATTATTATTAAATAAACAAAAATTAATTTAAAATTTACCTATTTCAAATTTGTTGACTCCATCGAGCTGATTTTGCATTTCAGTTATTAAAAACCAAACTAAAATAATAAATAATATAATAAAAATAAAATTTAAAATCCTTACCGGTTTCCGACGTTAACAGGTTTCTTAAAATATTATAGTTCATTTTACAAATTTTTGAATTAATTGTGACAAATTTGGAAATTGTCAATGTTTATAAAGAGAATCAAACTTTCAGGATTTTGCCAATCACATTTTAGCAAAACACACATATAGGTGAGAGATTTTGATGCATGCAGTTTAGGCATGTGTTCTTTGTAAATCACATAAAAACAAAAGTGTGTATGTGTTTTCTTTGTAAATTGCATAGAGTCTTGAGTGTGTATGCATGTGTTCCTTGTTACTAATCACGCACTTATCATGCACTGGCTTTGTTAACATTAATTAAATATTAATTAAACACATAATAATAATAATAATAATAATAATATTAATAATAATAATAATAAATATAACAATAATTATAATTATAATAATAATAATAAAACATAACAAAACATTAATAAATTTATTAAACATCAAATCGCTTGGATAATAACCAAGCTAAACAATGTTCACCACATGTTAAGGTCCATGGTTTTCGAAACATAGTTTTATCATACACAATAGGTTTACCCATTGTTTGTAGTTTCGAAACCATTAAAGCTGAATAATAGAAACCCATAGGATCAAATAAAAATATCTTGCTAGGTTTTAACCTATATTTCTCACTATACTCTGCATATATGTAGCAAAATAATTATCATTATCGAAATCTTGAGTATATGTTTCTCTATAATCACTATTTTTCGATAAAGTTAGCGATGTAACTGGTTAATACAGAGTTCTCAACACGAACTCTTCTCACCAATAATTTTGCATCAACTAATTGAAGAAATGGTGTTGTGGTAGCACTTGTTAGCGATAATTCAGACTCTGATCTTTTCAATCTAATGTGTACATTGACACCTGGGAGTAAATATTTCGGTTGATTCATAAAAATTAGTTGAAATGATGAGCACATGGTAAATAATTTCGAACTATTAATCCACTTTTTCCTATCGTCAACACTACCATAACCTATAGGAGTTAAACATGTATTTTTAGTATCGCTATTGTAATTTATAATAGTTTCTATTAGAGCTTTGTGAATATATGTACTGTTACCCCCCTCAATCTTGATATTATTAAATCCGAGGACTGCATCTTTAAAAAGTGTATGAAACAAGAAATTGTTTGGTAATACATCACAAGGTTTTCTATCTTTATCTACAACTTTGATCTGAACAGTTAACAATGTATCATTCAAATCTAGATATTCAGTTTGGGAACCATTAATATAAAATTCAATATCTGTTCTACTATCCATAATAGATTTAATCGGGAATACTTCTTTAAAGGCACCCATTTCAATTACCACCTGGGGAGATGGTCTATCAAATAATCACAATTCAGACTTACCACAAATCATTTTTGAAATATGATTCCATGGCCTTTGATTCGTTTTTTATATGTTTATAATGACTTTTATGTTTTTGAGCTAGTGCCGGTGCTGGTGACTGTTTTGAAACATACCTGCAACATCCAGTAGAACTTTCCCTAACTCATATAATGCATTTGATTTCAGAGATGATAATATTTTCTGCTCATTCATTATAACATCTTTAGAGGTTTTCATACCAAAACTACCAAGACGTTTAAGAATAGGAAGTGCAAATCTACCAATTGTTCTCAACCATCCTGATCCATACTGTTTACCAATAAAATATGGTAATTTGCCATCACTTTGGCTATCACTATACACACTAATAATATCGTTATTGGCCATCTAATTTACGAAAATGTAATGTCAAATGAGTTTTGTATCTTTACTAAATTCAATAAATTTACCGCTATCATCACGAATATTTATTTCTATATTGTTTATACATGATTTTGATACCTGTAAGTACATGGAACTATCGATATTTATATTGACAACTTCATCCTGGTCAAGTTTATCAACCCAAACAGATTTCAATAGAGGAACCAAAAAATCACCAACTTTTATAGGATCGATTATGTTAGTATATATGAACATTTGCCTATGAAGTTTTATTATTTTTGGTTTGCGTACACCAAAAGTACTTGCTCGATATGTTTACTTATCTAATCCCAATGTATTAGCCAAAGTTTTATCAAATGTAACTTCACAAAGGCTATTATTCAGACAGAATTTACATAATACATCTTTAACAAATTCAATAGTTTTAATTATATGTAAATAATTGAATGAAATATATTTATGTAACTCTTTAAGTGTTTCAATATATAAATCATTAGTAAATGTAAATGTATCTTCCACCTCAATAATATATGATACAGTTATTGCTATGTGTTCATTCACAGGGCCGAAATCAATAAAAGCTTTGAAACGTAATAGGTATTCAGTACCAGGAACAACAATCTTAAGCTTATCACTACCCATTCGATTGGCATCATCAATACTTTCAAATTTTATTGTAAATGGACTAAAATCACAATTAACATTCAATCCATCTTTGAAAAACATGCCACTATTTTGCTCTAAAATTTGATTCGGAATATGACAATATCGTTCAATATTATTGATTGAGAAAATACCACAACATGTTTTGGGAACATGCTTCTTGCAATTGATTTTACATTGACTATAAAATGGGAATGTATTGTACACAAATGTAAAGTCTTGCAAAGCAACTTTCCAATTTCCATGTAAATAAATGGGATTTTGAAGATCAACCATAAATTTACTTGCTTGATTTTCCGTATGGATTAGTAGGCAACTATTGCTCGGTAAAATTATATAGAAACTCACTTTACAAGGTCTTTTGATGATATCCATGAGGGTTTTTGATATCCGTGTCATTTGACATAGTATTGTTTATCCTTACCCACCATTTTAGTTTACAATATTTTCTGAATTCTGAACAATGTAGGTTTGGAAATAACTTGTAATTCCTGTTCATAGAATTTCGTTTGTATTACACTGTTGTCACTGTCTTTAATAACATACATTACAGGACTCTGTTTAGTATTAATTTTTGTAATTTGAAATACCTCATCACTCCAATTACTATCGAAATTGTTGATGAAAGTTGAAGCAGATATTTTACTAATTCTAACGTGATCACCAACTTTATATTTTGGTTTTGCAATTTTAACAACTTTTTTTAGAACTCATTGGTGTTTTTGAGCTGATATCTATAGGTCTCAAACCATTCAGACCTCGATGTTATGAATTATTATAACTAGCAAGTATTTTATTACCTTGATGCACGAAATATTTTTGCATTCTATCCCTCAATTACCGGTTAAATCTTTCAACATGAGCTGCTTTGTATTGAGAAAGTACAGAGTAATGATTTATTTTGAGACGATCCAGGATTTGCTTAATTTTACTATTGTGAATCTACTTGCCTATAATAATAATAATAATAATAAAAATACCTAAATCGGTTTGCAAATTGTCAGGATGCCCATTTTTAAATAAAATATTAATTGCTTTAGATATTTCCTCTGCAGATTTTGTCTTTGTTGGTACACCGCGGGCAAAACGACTGAAAACATCAATACACGTTAAAATATATTTATAACCCTTGTTAATCTTTGAATACGGTATCATCTCCATCAAATCGATTTGCCATAAATCATTAATACCGAATGTCTTATAAGTTCTTGTTGGAAATCTTTTCCGCGTCGGTTTGTTTAAACTGATCTGACAACCACTTTTGCGTTTCCTTTTTCGACTTCGGGACTCTTTTCTTTAACTTTGCCATTCCACCGAAACCTGCTTCGTCTTCTGGGTTCGTCCAAATCTTCTCCATTATCAACTGGGGAATTAAAAACTATTAATAAATTAAATAAATAATTAAATAAATTTGGCTGTGCTATCGAAATATATCGTAAGAAAGGTTTTTTATTGGCGTTATCGTTTAAATAAATTAAATGTTACAGTGAGTAATAAATATCATGAAATAATTCCATGTGAAAAATTAAATCGAGCGAAGAAGAATTTAATAATTTTTGATGATTGTGTCAAAGTGAAAAATCAGGAAATTATTAATTTTACTCGAAGTAGACATAATAATTGCAATGTAATTTATTTAGCTCAAAATTATTATGATTTACCATCTAGAAATATTCGTGGTAATTCTAATTTTTTCATATTCTTTAAATTAGGAAAACGAAATAAAGATAATATTTTTAATGATTTGTTTAGTGATACTTTAGACAATGAAGAATTTAATAGTTTTGAAAATCATCTATCTATAAAATATATATATATATTGCATTGGATAAAGAAAAAAGTCAAGTATATGAAAAAATAATTATTTAGTGAATGATTGAATCTCAAGATTACTGAATTTTCTTGAATAAAAATGGTTGGAAATGTAAATTATTTTAATCTTGATAAATATATTGAATTATTAAATATTCAACAAAATATTTGGAAGGATAATTTAATATCCAAAAGACTTTATAATCAAAATTTTAATTTCATGGCTACAAAAATTGAACAATTATTAATTGATGCTATTAAAGAAACAAAAAATGAAATAATTTTAAATCAAAATAAACCTAGAGAAGTAAACATTTTTAAGAACCTCGAGAAGATTTTTTATGGGATGAAGATGAAAAACTTTTCCAGGATATAGAAACTAAAGATCAATCAACACAAATTAATCATGAAATCATAAAACAAATTCATCCAATAAAATTAGAATTGAATGTAAATTATGATGCCATAAAAGGTAACGAAACAATCACACATCTTTTGACCGATATATACCTTTATGAAAAAGATGGAACTATAAGTATAGATATAAGTATAGATATTAAAATATATTCATATTTAATTATTACTAGTATAAAAATAGTAGGTATATTACAAAATCTAAATAACAGCTATTCGCCTAATCAGCATTTTATTCATAATATATTTGGTTACAGAGGATTTATTCTAAATGTTTTTAATTTAAATTATAAGAAAATGGATAATGGTTGATTTTTTAAGAAATAGATTATGTATTTGCAACGGATATTATTCCTTTCACCCATGTTAATGGAAATCAACGTGGTTATTTAAAAAAAAATTATACTGGTTTTCAGTATCCAAGTATTACTTACAAGTTTATGTACAAGTTTATTCAATATATCGAGAAGAAAATTATAATATTAGAGTTTCTGTAATTATGGTAACTATGGTAAAAAATTTGTATTGACCAAGGAAAAACATATACATAACATCAAATAATAATGAAAAAAAAATTTTTACTAATCGATTGAAAAAAACAATTGAAAGAAATGCATTTAATTCTAAAGAAGAATTAAATTTTCTAATAGTGATATTGAAACATGAGAATTTAACAAAAGATATTAACTTTTTACTAAAAATGATTAATTATAAAAAAATAAAATCATATATTGTAAAACCACCGGGATATGATGAACAAGTTAAAAAAGTTCAAATTGAAAAAGTTAAAGAATTTGGTGATGGAGGCCTCCGTCCGACTTCGTTTTGAGAACAATTAACTAAAGAAAAACTAATCAAGTAGCGCGAGCAAGTACCCCAGAAATCAACAGAAACAACAGGAGAGGGAATTAAAGGAGATAGCACCAAATATTATTTTTATCCGATAATCCTTGTGAATTATTTTATGAACTAAGAAAATATTTAGCTTCTAGAAAAGCAGGAAATAATAATTGTGAAAATCACATAAATGCAATTTTGTCAAGATTATGAACCAAGAAATTGATTGATAAAAAACAATATCTTAAATTTTCCAATTCTAAATTCGTAAATTTTTTGAATTCCTAAATTTTTGAATAAAAAATAGAATGTCGATTTTCAATTTGGATAAAAATAGTAAATTTAATCATTTATTAAAAAAGAAAGATTATTTAGAAGTTTTACCATCAACTTCATCTGCAGAATCATTAAATTCACCTGGAAATTTATTGTTTCAAATTCAACAATCATCAAATCCACTTGATATTTGCAATTCATTGATATATTATAAATTTGAAATTACTGGTTGATCCAACTAATGATATAACTCTTGAACATAATTGGTTTTTAAATTTATTTAATCAAATTTCAATAACTTTAGGATCAACAGAAGTTGGAAACATATGATATCGAGGTGAAATGAGTTCATTATTACAATTTGTTATGACTGATTCTAATTTTATAAACCAAGGTTACTTACTTAACTCTAAAAAATAACTAGTTTTAAATAAAAATTTTATCGATTATTATTGTTCGCGGCAAGGCCTGGTCGTAAGACGCAGGACTTTACCCGCAGGTCACTGTTTTACCACTCGTAACGTCGGTCGAGACTTAAAGCGCCGTCACTTAAGAAAACTAGGGGTGATTACTAATCGATCATTTAGTAAATTTTTTATAAAAACCTCTTTAAAGTTATGACATGACTGAGTACCTAACGACTGCACAAGAGCGAGGATGCAGACAATCAGCACCAAATCCGCGATCGATATGTCGCAAGTGCCGTTGTCTGCCCGTAGATATCGACGGGGACGAATAATCAGGCCTCTTTGTTGGATTATGACATTTTGCAAATTCTCTGTGGTTATACATTATAACATCCCACAAACTTTTGTTGGTTTTCCTCAGTTTAAAAATAAAATGTACTGGTTTAATTGCGCTATAACACTATAATCTAAATTTATAAGTTGATCAGTACACTTAATATTTGATACCTTCCCAATCTAGTTCATGACTTAAACTTAAGGAACCAGGTATATTTCGGAATCAAGGGAACATAGAATAACGCGTAAGACCTTCTAGCGCCCGCTTTGAACCTGAATCGAAGGTTATTCGAGGAGTAGTATTGGCAACAGTGTTAATCTGCTCGAATAGCATTCGGCTATCGAACACATTACCAAAATAGATTTACCCATGGGTGTATGACGGTGATCCATAAATTGTGTGGTGTGCGAGGGAAAAGTTTCCCAGAACACCAACACACATACGGGGATAGAAAAATTTCTTTGTTGTAGTTCTTTTTTTTGAAAAAATGGATAAGATGGAAAGCATAGACGAATCTACAATCAGTCCTGTGAACCAGCATCAATCCATGAAAAGCATTTAAGATGAACTGATATATTTTCGTTATTAATTAGTGCTTATGTTATTTCGATATCAATTTAATAAGGGACCCTGACATAAAAGGAGTTTGAAACATTCTATTTTATCAGGGTAAGAGTCATGGCTCCTTAACTGGCAACCACCCATTGGAAACATCATTTAGATAAATGAATCTGTCTAATGGAGTAATTTTTATAATGAAGTTGATTTACTCTTAGCCAACCTTAGAAATATGATAATTTTGCCTGAAATGGTTGGTGTCTACAATGGCAAAACTGATATATTTTCGTTATTAATTAGTGCTTATGTTATTTCGATATCAATTTAATAAGGGACCCTGACATAAAAGGAGTTTGAAACATTCTATTTTATCAGGGTAAGAGTCATGGCTCCTTAACTGGCAACCACCCATTGGAAACATCATTTAGATAAATGAATCTGTCTAATGGAGTAATTTTTATAATGAAGTTGATTTACTCTTAGCCAACCTTAGAAATATGATAATTTTGCCTGAAATGGTTGGTGTCTACAATGGCAAAACTGATATATTTTCGTTATTAATTAGTGCTTATGTTATTTCGATATCAATTTAATAAGGGACCCTGACATAAAAGGAGTTTGAAACATTCTATTTTATCAGGGTAAGAGTCATGGCTCCTTAACTGGCAACCACCCATTGGAAATATCATTTAGAGAAATGAATCTGTCTAATGGAGTAATTTTTATAATGAAGTTGATTTACTCTTAGCCAACGTATTTGTACAACTAGTGATAGAAACGATATGGAACACTGATCAATATAAGTAGGACTGTATAATTATTGGATAATCTGTTAAAATAAGTGAATTGTTAAATGAACAAAATTTATTGAACAAATGTTGGAATTTTTGCTGTAAACGATACACCATTTTCTTTTTCAAAAACATAAAAACCCAAAACATATATAGTTAATGATTTGATAATAACTATGATATTAAATACACGAAAATGGTTTGAGAATAACCTGTCTCTAAATTTAATTTAATAGAAATGTAAAATCAATAAAAAATAATTAATAACCATTCCTAATATTCCGCATCCTAAAGAAACTTCACAAGTTCATTTTTAGAAAATAATTTTTAATATCCTTTCCCTTAATACTAGATCCTCACGAGTCAAATTTTCTATTCTAAAAACACAACAGCACTATATTTGTTTTAAAAATATTAATTAAAATAATTATTTTTACATTATCATTAGATCGCATTTCTGCAGAGCAAAGGGGAATTACAGAAACTCTAATATTATAATTTTCTTCTCGATATATTGAATAAACTTGTACATATAAATATATTTATTTAAAAATATAAGTAATACTTGGATACTGAAAACCAGTATAATTTTTTTTTAAATAACCACGTTGATTTCCATTAACATGGGTGAAAGGAATAATATCCGTTGCAAATACATAATCTATTTCTTAAAAAATCAACCATTATCCATTTTCTTATAATTTAAAAACATTTAGAATAAATCCTCTGTAACCAAATATATTATGAATAAAATGCTGATTAGGCGAATAGCTGTTATTTAGATTTTGTAATATACCTACTATTTTTATACTAGTAATAATTAAATATGAATATATTTTAATATCTATACTTATTTGAAAAATAAGTTTTAATATTAAACATGAAGTAATGAAATAAAACAAAGTAACTCCAAATTTTTATTCGAACATTCAACTTATTTCAATGGAATAAATCTCGAACTGTGCGTTGCACCAATACCTGGTCTGCCGTGTTTGACTGGTTTGTATGTTAAGCTAAATTCACCAAGGTAATGTCCTATCATTTCAGGTTTAATTTCAACGTGATTGAAAGTTTTTCCATTGTAGACACCAACCATTGAACCAACCATTTCAGGCAAAATTATCATATTTCTAAGGTGAGTTTTAACAACCTGTAAAAAAATTTAAATAGTGAATTATAATTTAAAAAATCTTATACGCTAGGTTTTTCTCCAATTTCAGTAATAGCTTTTTTAGCTTGTCTTAACTTTTTAAGAAGAGTTTCATGTTGTCTTTTAAGTCCTCTACTAAGACGTCTTCTAATTCTTGCTCTAACCAGTTCTGAACATTGTTGACTAAATATAAATATTTTTATATTAAGATTTATAATAAAATTTACATGTTCATTTCTAATAATTGATCTAAATCAATTCCTCGGTAGTAAAATTTTTTAAATACTCTTTTCTTTGATGCATCCTATAACAAGTTATTAATTTGAAAATTATTCTAAATACACAAACCATTTTAAATCGAAAATAATATATGAAATGATATAATTTAAACAAATTATTAAGCAGTAATCATTTTAAAAATATTTACGAAAATTTAAATTGATTATTTAAAATATTCTTTATAAATTTTATTGTCAATGACATACGTTTTAAATATTTTAAATTTTAAAAGTTTTTGAAAATGAATTGTTTTTAATGTTTTGAAGGTGTTAATAATCAAATATTAAATTTCATTGTTTTAGATTTATTCTATTATTTTAATAATTTTCATAAGTATTTTTAGGCTAATAATGAAGTATCGTTAACTTTGAAAAAAGAATTTTAATTTTAGTAATTAATGGAAATTTATTTTAGTGATTTAATAAAATATTAAAACATAAAACTGTAATTTTAAAAAATTACATACAAAAGCTACACAAACATTAAACTTATCATTTTATATATTTTCGTAAAATCAAAGCAAATCTAATTAGTAATGGTGGGTTACAGGGTTTCGAATCTTGCTTATCCTTATGGTTGCCCTAGTAACGCCATACAAAATGATTCTAGCTGCCACTTGGCACCCGTTGCTAGGCAACGTTGGTAATGTGTTCAAGTGGTGGATTGCCCGCAAAAATTGAGTATTATCGCTAGTACTGTAATTGCTCGGACAACCCTCGGGTTCACGAGCTGTCGATAGAAGACCTGTGCTCGCTTTTTAATCATTTGGTCCTTTGTGTGGAGATTTAAAATTCATGCTGACTAGTAAGATAAGGAAACTATTTTCCGACGACATCTGGAGAGTATTCACGACCTTCCGATGATCATTTTAGTTTAATTATATCAAGGACATGTTAATTTTGGTTTAAGCACAATTAAAATTTTAAAGAAACATGTAATTCATCTGTCAAGTTAATTATTCAAGATTGTTTTCTGTCCAATCGCTGTTCGGCTTTGCGGCGTGCACGTTCTTTGCGTCCCGGTCGACGACTGATGGATGGGACGGTCGGAGAATCTTTGGCGGGTGCAGGGTCGTGGGTCTGCGTCTGGTAGGATAAGTGGGATGGGGCGAAGATGAGCGGGTAAGTTACCGCTTGCCCCTCCCGACTTGCTGCCAGGGCTACTTCCAGCCCTCGGATTTGAGTCCGGAGACTTTGATTTAACTGGCGCTCTTCTGCCCAGCCCCTTTGAGCCGCTGTTAGGCGTTGGTAGACAGACTTTTGCCTGGCCGGGTCCGCCCAGGTAGATTTCACTTGTTGGACCTCCTTGGTCAGCTGTATGATTTGTCCATAAAGCGTTCGATTTCTCTGCTGTGCTCGGGATAGTTCCCGTTGTAATAACTGAGTTGGATTCATAGCTATTATAAACAAAATTAATTCGAGATTCATATTACGGGTATAAGCACACCATATTAATTTTCATTTAAACAAAATTCGTATACAACGAGGAAGGACTTTACCTGGCAGAAACAACTAACAACAAGTTTATAAATTTTATTTATTAAGGTTAATATAACGAAAAATCACAAATTGCTAATATTGATTCAAAAACAACACAGGATTGTCACTACTGTTAGGGGAATTGGCTCACCACCCTTTCTTCAGGTGTGAAGCCGGAAATGGCCATCGTCGGCCTTTTAGTACTGCGTGTGCTGCTTGGAGAGGTCTGTTGGGGGTGCCAGTATGAGTTGGCAATCCGTCCCGCCAGCAAATCTTCCTCTACATTTGCCAAATGCTGGCGAGCTCGGGCCACCTGCGAATCCAAATCTCGCTGTTGAGACAATAGGTCCTCCAATTGCTGTCGGGCCTGCTGACGTATTTCTTCTGACGGGCTCCATTGCGTAGATGTGCCCACTCCCAGATTTTCCCGGTCGAGGAAATTCGACGGCGGCAACTCCGGACATCGCTCTTGGCGGTGTTGGGCCCAAGCCCATCTCCAGCGATCTGCGAGGGAGAGTGTAGCATTGAGAGCTGAAATTAAATATCGTCAACGAATATTTACTTACGGGGGAGCCTCAGAAAATGCGATTATCAAGGTTATTTTACTTGGAATTTCGGCTAATAGGATTTAACATGGGTTGTGATTTCAGGTTGTTGCTGGAAAAATACTTCCCTTGAAATATTTCGGGTATTCAACGTCATAGGGTTTCATCATTAAGGTCTTGGATAAGGTGTTTCGTGACTAAACCTATCATGGGTCAAGAAGAAGTCATATCATATTGTTTTGTTGTAAACACCCTTATGATCCCTATCAATTAGATCCCCTTCTTCAATGTCAATAATCTCACGATCAATCGAGTATGTTCATTCGTGAGCATCAACTATATAACTATGAGTAACACTTCAGAGATCTCATTCTATCGTTGATTTCATAGGCGCGTGATAGTTCATTCAGTTACTGAAATAACCAGTCTAATCTGGAAGTTATACACCAAGATTGTAAGCGTTAGGAAATAAATACTAGCTATCACTTTCCTCAATGAAGCTCAGAGCACTCAACTACAGGACTATTCTTTCTAATCATAATTCGACGTCACGTTATTAACCTTGTTACGGAACCGTCCAAGTTGATGATACTGTGTACTAGACTCTGCCGTCTTATGAATGATGCATTGTGATGTAAATAATGTATAAAAAAAATTAATGCTGGTTGAAAACTACAAATTATCTAATAATGTTACTAAGAGATTTTACAATTAAAATCGTTTAATTATTATTAAAAGCGATAATTATAAAATTCAAAAATGAATTACCACTATGCATGGCGACCAGTTCCGTCAGTCCCTCTCCTTCCAAGAGTGCTCCTGGCCCTTTAATTACTTCCTCTGACTGTGAATTATTTTCCATCATTTCAGTCGATTCGCCGGATACTGAAAATATTGATTATTCGAAATAAACTGATTTGGTTATCAATAACATTGACATTGTTTACACTTTGAATGTATATCCTGTGGAATTTGTCTCTTTCCGTTCATTGAATAATTAATGATTAATTTTCGGCGATTGTCGAAAACTCGACATTCCGTGATCTGGTAAGTTTCGTACCTTATATCTTAGTTTTTAATGTAATTAATTCGTTTAGAATTTCGTCAAGCATTTCTATTGTAGTTGTCAAGGGTGATCTTTAACTACAGCAGTGCAACGGTCAAGTAAATGGTAGGTAGTTTAATTTGTGATTCAGTTTCGCACGAGTTTAACGTCATTGTAGGGATTCAGAGTCTACTCTCTACTTGACTATTGGAATGATCCTTTATTGCTTATCGATGATGTTATTCGCTATTTATTGGATGATGGAGTATTTATTGTGCAAGGAAGAATAAATTTTGAATTGTCGAAGGGTTTCAGTTATTTTATTCCATCTTTACGATATCTACGGAATATATTTTCTCATATTAGTTTGGATCTTGAAATTATGGGGTGCAATCATCAATTTCTTAAGTAAATTTTTTGTTTCGTCTTACTTTGAATTTAATTAATTAAAATTTAATCCCGTCGATGTAATTTATCTACAAATTTAATTTATTAATAAGGCGAGCTTTACTTTATATCAACGATTCAGTTAATTCAGTTTTTAATCGATGACTAGGAGTTAATTCAATTTTTTCAAGTAACTAATTCATTTTATTTTAATATTAAACTACGAATTAACTTATCAATTAGTTTATTATCTAGTCAAAGAATTACCTTAGTTGTAGTCAAAGAGTTACCCGATTTTTAATCAATAAATTATTTTCCTTTTCTGTCCTGAAATTAGTTACTCAATAAGCTACTTCATTTTTAACCAATAATTACTTTATCCTTAATCGATGTATTAATTCAATTACTTGCTTTTACCCAATCGTTACTTCATCTTTATTAAAACTAATTTGATCAATGATTTACTTGTTGTTACTTTAATGTTTATCAATAATTATAATAACTTAATCACTTTGCTTTTACTAAATTATAATAATTTGATGAATGAATTACTCAATAACTACTCTAATTGTAAGCCATAAATTACTTTAATTGTTACTTTATCTATAACCAATAGTTATTTTAACTTATAATTTAATTTAACCGAATCGTTGAGTTATTCATTTAATAATTTTCTACTAATTTAGTTCAAAATATGAAATCAATTTAACTATACCAATGCTTTTTATTTAATTCATTTCGAAATATTAATTCAACGTAGTTATATCAACGATTTCACTTTAATTGATTCCAGTACCCTTTCCCTTTAATAGACCTTAGGCGCATTTTATGTTTATATTATATTTACTGAGTGCCCACTGGACTACTCGGTGTGATGATTTTGAGCCGTGTGTAATATAAATTTAGGTCGATTTTACAGAAATGAGAAACAATTTAACTATACCAATGCTTTTTATTTAATTCATTTCGAAATATTAATTCAACGTAGTTATATCAACGATTTCACTTTAATTGATTCCAGTACCCTTTCCTTTTAATAGACCTTAGGCGCATTTTATGTTTATATTATATTTACTGAGTGCCCACTGGACTACTCGGTGTGATGATTTTGAGCCGTGTGTAATATAAATTTAGGTCGATTTTACAGAAATGAGAAACGAGGAAGCAGCCAGAGACTTCTTCCTTATTTCTCGTTTCTTCTATACGGATAATATTGACGTTACGACCCCTGCGTTCCGCACGCTAGGTCTTCACGGGTACATATCATTGGCGATTTTCCACGCTCTTACACGAATCTGTACTATGTAGATTTTACTATCTTGCAATATGTGTTGGCTGTGAGCCGGAAAAATTTCGACAGGATTAATTTTAATTTACTTAAATATATAAAAACAATTTATTAATATGAATAATATTTATTAAACAAATGAACATAAATTACCCTCCATTTCAATCCATAACATAAAAATTTCATAATATTGTATAGAATAAATTAAATTAAAATACCTCTCCCCCACGCCGACATCCAAGCAGAGCTCTACCGAGGTTGCAAGGATGTGACGTGGAGAGAGGGTTCCAAACTAAACATTTCTCACCTAAAATAAGATTTGAAAAATGGTTTAAAAACGATTTCAAAAATGGTTTTAAAAATGGTTTGAAAATATGGTTCACTTTAATGTGAAAATGGATCAGTATTTATACCTATTTTCTGTCCCTAACCTCGCATGTTAAATTTGATGCAGTAAAACAAAATTTGACCTTGTTATTTTCTAGTGAATTCTATTCTTTAATTTTATTATTTTTTGATTTATTTTAATAATTTTTCATTTAGAATTTTTATTGAATTATTACTAATTCAAATTTTTTGATTTAAGTTTCATTTTCATGAACTTTTATTAATTTTTCAATTTTGTCGAATTTGTTGTGTTTTCTTGTTATGTTTGTGTTGGTATCGTGCGAATCTTAGTGCGTTTTGTTATTATTTTTATTTATTTTTTATGTTTATTATTTTATATTTAATTCTCTTTTTTCTCATATTTGATAGGGTTTAATTGGTGTTTAATAGGTTTATTTAAATTTGCATGTTATATTTGCATGTGTGTTACTGATCCATTTAAACATTCCTCAAGGCCGTTTACGTTCTGGCCCAACAGTAAATATAAAGAAACTTTAGCTATTTTTTACTTTAATCTCATAACTTTATTTCATTTCCTTCGTTTTGTTATTTAATAATTAATAAGTGTTCAGATATATATTTTATTGGCGATTTGCAATTTAAAATTTTTTTAAATAGAAAAAATACAAATTAAACAATAAAAAATGAAAACTTAATATATTTGACCAATACTAAAAATAATGCTGAAACGTACTGAACTTCAAATTGTACTTGTGTGGGGTTCCTGATCTGGAGAACCTTGACCCCAAATAGAATCATCCTTGCCCCCAATGGTTACCCGTTGTCAAATAACGTTGGTAATGTAACTACTGGTCATGGGATCGCCAAAGGTGAGCACCACAAGGGAACTGCTAAGGCCCGATCCCATGGTGGGTTCAACGCACTACCTATAGAAGGTGTGTGTACGATATCTCATTCTGGTCCCTTTCACATTAAGGTTCCTCACAATCAATCAGTAATCTTTCTTTCGAACCTCTATAAAATCTTTACGGTCTCGCATGATTTATCTTAGGTCACTATCGATTTAATGAACAATACGAAGGCAATTAAATAAAATATTTATTGATTATGACACCTAGTGCTGTACCTGCCCCGAAAGTTTCATCGATCGTCGTTTTGCACGTTCTATCTTCCCAGGACGACGTTGAGCTGGTTTCACAGCTGGTTTGGTGGTATCCGTTGGCGTTCGATAGACCAATTGCGCGGGCGCGAAGACCAGGGGGTAGGTGACGGCTTGGCCTTCCTGGCAGGCCGATAGCGCCACCTCCAGGGCGCGGATCTGAGTCTTCAGGGCCTGCCCCAATCGTTTTTCTTCGGCCCATCCGCGCTGGGCGGCCGTTACTCGCTGATACAGGGTTTCTCGGGCTTTCCTTATTATCTCGTTTCGTTAGTTTAATTTAAAATTTAGTTAGAGTAGTTTAGACAGAAATTATTTCCGAATTCTTTCCCCACTCCTTTCCTTTCAACTTGACCTTAGGATCGTTGTGTCAATATTATGATTTTAAGAGTGCCCACCGAGCTACTCAATGTTTATGATTTTTAGCCGTTATGTGCAATGATTTTAGTTTTTTCGAGATTACAGGAAATGAGTGGTAGAGGAGCACCCAAAAGACTACTTCCCCTCCTCCCAATTTCCCCTATGATGAATAGTATTGACGTTTAGGCCCTGCGTTATTCACGCCGGAACCTTCACGGGCACAGGCTATTGGTGGATAAACCGCACTTACACAGCCTGAATTGTTGTCTGGATTTTACTTTTTTGTGGTGCGTGAGTGGCTGTGGGCCGGAAAAATTTCGACAAAAATCGCTTTCATTTAGCTTTATTTCAAGATATAATTGGCATTAACATATTTCATTTCAACTTTCTTACAAACCTTTCCCTACGCCGACACCCAAACAGAGCTCACACGAGATTGCTTGCGCACGACGTGGAGAAATTATCGAACATTCTTTCACTTACATCAAATTATGAAAATTGCTGGAAAAATTCGTATTATTAGACGAGAGTTCAAGTTTTTGAAACTGATTCAGATTATTAAAACTGATTAAAATTCTGTGAAAATGAATCGGTATATATACCTATTGTACGACCCTAACCTTGCGTGTTAAATTTGATGTAGTAAAACAAAATTTGACCTTGTGATTTTCTAGTATATTCTAATCTTAAATTTTATTATTTTCGTAATTTAATTTGACAATTTTACTTTTGATTTTTTAATTGAATTGTTTCCAATTCAAATTATTTAATTTTAGTTCCATTTTCATGGACTTTCGCTTTTTTGTTAAATGGCCAAATTTCGGTCAAATTTTTGTGTTCTTCTGTTATTTTTATGTTTATTTCGTGCGGATCTTGTTGCACTTTGTTATTATTTTAATTTACTTTTGTGTTTCTTGATTTTATATTTAATTGTTTCTTTCTCATATTTTAGCATGGTTAGTTGATGTTTTATGGGTCTGATTTTAAATCTGCATATTGTATTTGCGTGCGTATTACCAATTCATTTAAACAAAATTGTGTCATGGCCCAACCCTTGAAATATTTGAAACGTACTAAAGGAATATCTAAAATTCACAAAAATGATGGGCACATGATGGGTAAAAGATATAGGATCTTTGCGGCCACTTGCAAAGGATTCCCACCCTAAAAATGACGTTGGAAATGTATTTCAATGGGCGGTTTTTAGTAAAAGGTGAGCCATGACTGCTAATACCCCAGAAAACCTTTGGGTTCATGAGGTACCATAGAAGGTATTCACGCTCATTTTAATTATGGGTCACTAATTTATTTGAAATAATATCGATCCCTTGATCACTATAATTTGTTTTAAAGGTGTTGTTTATAGAATATTTTAGATGATTAGAGTAGACACCAAAAACTTGTAGAATTCATGCAAAATAAATTAAATTATTTATATTTCCAGATTATTTATATTTTCAAGGTAAATTTTATTCTATTTATTTATCTGTATTCATTTTTATTAATAGAAACAAGTTACTCTAGAACAGTGTTATTATAACGTCAGATTTTCAAAAATCAAATTCGACGACTAGATGATATTGGGCCAATTTTTCAATCGTATGCACGAATATATTCGAATTGATGATGAAGACGATTTGTATATCAAATGTGATTTAGATGTTATACCTAATACAGAGAAGACGAGCATAATCACATGCATGATAACAGTTTTGATACAAGACTACAACGTGACAAAGGATCGAGTCAAGCTGATTCGGAAGATTGTAAAGGTAGAAGAAAAGTATAATGATGAATATGTAATGATAATAATGTAATATAGTATAAATTAATAAAGTTTTATTTTTGTCTGTTTTATTTTTGACTCAACATTTAAGACACATCTTTAATACTACTACTACTAATAATATATAATAAAGTAAAATATATGTATAAAAAAAATTATTTACGCATTTAAATTATGAAGACAATGCGGAAAAAGGTAAAAATTATTATACTGAAATCTTTATAAATCTTTTTATTTAGAATGTATAATAAACCTTATAATTGAAAAATTGGAAGAATTATCTGGTATAAAAATTAGAGAATTCATGATGAATTCAGGAATCGATGCATGGAGTAATTCAGAATCTGATAGCTTGTCTGAAATTGATGAAGATTCTGAAATCATGTCGTATATTGAAGATCCTATAATTGATGAACTTATAGCTAAACAAGAAAATCAACATGAACAAATTTCCAATGATAAGGTTAATGAAGAATCTATAATTAACGAATCCAGAAATACTCCTAATCAATTAAATCAATGTGATGAATATGAAACATGTATTGACTATATTGGGACAAATATCTTTAATCGTAAATATGAAAGTTGTGATAATTAATAAATCTTAGTTGATTTAAAAGAAATATATATTTGGCCATTTATTACAGTTTTTGATATAGCTTAATACAAACAAATGTAATTGATAATCCAATCATTAGTTTTAATAAGCTCTTAAGTTTTTTATATTTGGCATCAAACACTTTTGCTTTACTAACGAGTTCATTCATATATTCCATCCACCATTGGAATCAACCAACGATGAAATTCTTGATTCAATAACCTAAATAATAATAATATATACAAATAATAATAATATACTTCTATTGACCATTGAAAATAGTTTTAAAAGTCTGTTTGATTTTTCTAAAATATGTTTCATGAGCATGAAACTGGTGAAACGTGACCATTTAACTTCATCAAGTAATTCATAAAATATTTCCTTGAATAATGTTTTCTTTTGTTCTGTAGTCTCTAACTTGAGAATAATCTTATATTCAATAGGAATATCTTTAATTATTTTTTCTGTACGATTTACAAGAAATTCTAGATTATTAATATCTGCATCAGTTTCTTTGTTTGAGATTAACCCATTTAACATGTTGATGAAATATTTTGTTTGCGTCATTTATAAATAATAATAGTAGGTAGTTAGTGGCACACTGCTCCCACACATCTCCAATAGACCCCCTGGTGGGGGGTGTAATCGGATTAAATTACATAAGTATGTAATTAATCTTGATTGTGTAATTACGTAATTAAGATATTTTTGTGTGCATGTATATTTTTCAAATTTGAATTTATTTTTAAATTCACATTTTTCGCTCAAGTTTTTGAAAAAATTATTTTTTAAGATGAAATTTTAATGTTATAGTTTTTATTGTAATTTTAAGTTATATTTTTTAGTACAATTTTTAAAGTAAAATTTATATACATCTTTTTTTAAATCAAATTTTTATACATCATTTTTAACATTAAAATTTGTAGTTTATTTTTAAAAGGCAAAATTAGTAGTATAATTTTTAAAGTCAGATTTTTATATATGTTTATAAAGTTAAAAATTTTCAAAGTAATTTAGAGTTGACAAAATAAATTAATACGAAATTTTAATAATAATATAATTAATTAATAATAATAATAAAAATATGCATGATATCGACAATAATACAACCCACATATAATTTTATAAAAACTAATTGATACTTAACAAATCAGTACTGAACAACAAAAAGATTTAAAAGTCAACAAATTTATTTTCAAAATTTATTTAATTAAAATCTTCGTCAATCTGCTTATAAAAAGCTCTTCTAAGTTCTGCAAACAGAACATGGACAACTTCCTTCTTCTTGTAGTCCCTGCAGCATCTGCATCTAAATGGACTAGTAAGCATTGAGGGATCTGCAAAGACAATACAGTCATCTAGATATTTCAAACCCGATCCTTGAACCGATTCGTAGTGCATCAGTACAATTTATTCAATGTTGATTCCTGTCATTTGATAGAAACGTGTTGCCAAAAATTCAGGAGCACAATACGATAGTTTGTTCTTCATATTCGGAAAGAGCTTTTCCATCTTCATCAGAATTGTTTCGAATACGTATGCTTCTTCTTCATCGATAATTTGAATTTTGCTTTTACTAGAAAACTGTCTATTTAATTAATTTTATTAATAAAAAACTTCTTCATTTTTTTTTGGATTGTAAATCTTTAATTTAATAATTTCTTGTACTTGATTGTAATAATACAGCGTATTGATCCACAAACATTCACAGAGTTGATAGTATTTAACAAGCCTTAACGATGGAAATTATTCTGAATCATAAAAATCATATATTTTTGTCGAAAACTCATTAAAGTTGATCCAAAAACACATATCAATGGTCTCAGTATTGGACAGAATCTGTAAATCTTGAATAAATCTCCTTCCTGTATCTGACACTTTTCTCTTCTACCCACTACATGCTGAGTTTTTCCAATCAAGAACTTCATTTTGTTTACTTGTATAGAAAATAGATCACCGATAACTGAACAAATAAATATGTGGTTACTGACCATCAAACATTTAAATAAAACCACATAAAAGGTTGAACAAAGAAATTCAAGTTCAAATGAAAATTTATTAATAAAAATCTTCTTAATTCTCTCTCACATCTTTGCTGTATCGAAATCGGTAAATAATTTTGTTGCTTAGTTACTTGGTAAATAACAAGCTGGAATCAAACAAATTCAATGAAGAAAGTTTATCTCTTTTGTTTTGAATAAAAGTTTTAATTTTGTATTTGATTTTCGAATTTTATTGAAATCTTTGAAATTATTTTGTAAAAGTCATTACATTTTGTTTAGCACTTGGAAATTTTTATTCTTTTCATCTTTTTTTGTGTATTATTTTTATTTGCATAATAACGTTGAACAATTATTTTTCTATTAAAGAAGATTGTCAACCATTTTTAATTTATACATGACAATAAGTCTAAATAATTGTACTAACTATTAAATTATTGGTATTCAACTAACTAAACCTCTTAAAAATATCAACAAATTTGATCTTAATAGATTATTTCCCCTAAAATACTTGGTTATTGACTATACACATAATGTGTTACCAATAACTAGTTATTGGATCAATAAATATTAACGATAGATTACTGACAAACAAATCTGAAATAAAATCACATAAAAAGTTGAGCAATCAAAAGAAATAAAACTCAAATACAAATTTATTAATAAAAATTTTCTTAACTTTCTTTCATATCATTTATGTTTTTGAATCAGTAAATCAATCGGTTGCTAAGTTATCTGGTTGCTCATAAGCTGTAAATAATCAAATTCAATGAATTCCAATCCATAGTTTTATTTTCTCTGAATAAAATTTAATTGCCTTTGTATACATTTTTGTATTTGTTTTATTGAAACTTTGAAATTATTTTGTAAAAGCCATTAGTTTTCTTAAAAACTTTGATATTTCTAATATTTTTGAAATATTTTTAATTGCATCCCCAATGAATAATCATTAAAAGTTATTTTCAAAGATGAATGTAAACCTTTTCATTAAATTTTTACATGTCATTGTAGTGCCTGCAATATTTAGTTTTAATAAATTTCATTAAATTTTAGTTAAAATTACAAATGCGTTATTAAAAATAGCAAATATTTAATTATTGGTTAAATATTAATATTAAAATGACATTTTTTATATCCTATTCAAAACTTCGCAATCAAGTAACAAAATTCTTCAATCATCTTTATATGAAGCACTCCACCAAAATTCAATCAGTTCAATTAATGATCGTTCGAGTTTATTTTTATTTCCTCAAATCTGGACCATTTCAATTTAAATCCAAAAACGTTGGGATTTATTCTGAAGTAATACAAATTCATCATATCAAATGCTCAGTGATCAACCGACATACAAAGAACACAATCATCGACTGTTCCAATCCTTTTTCCTAATGTATTTGCAATATGTTTCGTTCAAAAATTGTGTTCCCGCAGTCACTAAATCTAAAACAATCTATTTATTGTTAACACCTCAAAATAATTAATTAAATTTATTTTTACACTAAACATATTTAATAATCTTCTCACTACAACTCTTATTGTTTAGTGAATTATAAATGAATTAGTAAGTTTAAGTTGTTGTTAGTCTAATTGCATATAAAATTGATAGATAAAATTATTATCATCTACCACATTACCAAAAATCAAATAATTACCAACCAATAAATAAGAATAATTTCAGACAATATTAATACCATGCTTCAACACGTACACAGAAAAGATTCTTTTGTACTGTTAGGTACTGATAACATGTACAGAAAAATCCAAATTCTATATGTCATTAATGACTGTCTATTAGTTTTAGTAGAAATTTTTATTTTCATTAATATGTGGTTAGGTGGTGAAAAGAATTTGATTTAAGAAGTAGAAAAGATATAAACTTTAAATAATGTTGATTAAATTTGTTAGTGCTGGTGGGTTACTGGGCGCTATTGTTTGTTTAAATTACGTTGTGGTTACCACGGTAACGTCATATAAATATTCATTTGTTGCCACACGGCACCCGTTGCTAGGTAACGTTGGAACTGTGTTCGAGTGGGTAGATCGTCCGCAAAAAGTGAGCGCTATTACTAATGCTATAATTGCCCGAACGATCTCTGGGTTCAACGAGCTGTCGATAGAAGACCCGTGCTCGATTTCGATTTTTAGGTCCCTTATACCAATAGTCTCATCATTCGCATTCCTCACGTACTTTAACTGATAATTCCCTAACGATAAACATATTTTATAAAAACAACAACACCCGCTGACATAAGTTGACATGCAAATTTTAACAGAAAACACAATTTGATTCTCTCGTTACGCACGGTTCGATATCCGAGCGGCTCGGCGTTTCGCTCGCTCCTTACGTCCGGGTCGATAGCTGTTAGTTTTTGGCATGGCTTGCGGAGTCGCTACCGTCTCTCGGTAAGCCAGTTGAGCAGGGGCAAAGACGAGGGGATATGTTACTGATGCCCCTTCTTGACAGGCTGATAATGCGACCTCCAGTCCCCTTATCTGCATTCTGAGGCTCTGATTTAACTGTTTCTCGTCTGCCCATCCTTTTTGGGCTGCTGTAAGCCTTTGATACATTAACTTGACCTTCTTTGGGTCCTTCCATGTGGCTTTTGTTTACTGAATCTCGCGAGACAGCTGGACAATTTGATCGTAAAGGTTTTTATTAGTTTTCCGTGCGTGTGCTAGTTCCGTCTGTAATTTTTGTAGGGGTTCCATTTCTGTAATAACGAAAGTTAATTTTTGGACTACAAGTCTTAAATTGTTAGATTTCATCAAACAAACAATTATATTGTAGAATAAATAAAATTTATAAGAGGGAGAACAATTATGAACGACAGTAAATCATTTATTTAACATGTATTTAGAATGTATTCATCATAGTCAGCTTATTGGTGTCCTTCTGAGGCCCCCAGAGCATCAAAGCGCTCCCGATAGACGAATACCGGCCGCTTCGTGTTCCGGATACGGCTGGTATGAGCGTCTCCACGAGCTTTCATACTGTTGTCAGTGTGATCAATCATAGGGCTATGTGGAGGCGTATATTCCTCGGTATCAGCAATCATACCGGCAGCTATATCTTCCTCCACGTTCCTAAGATATAACCTGGCCCTGGTTATTTGTATGTTGAGATGACTCTGGTCATCTTCGAGTCGAGAGAGGAGGGACAGAGCCTGCGCGTGTATTTCCTGGGCCGGAGTTTGGCCGCATCCTCGTTTTACCGAGGCGTACGATAACTCATCTCCTTCCATGGATCGTGCAGCGTCCCGTTTGGATCCTCTCGGTTGGGACGTGAAGCCGTATTTGCTCTGCCAGACTCGCTGCCATGCTTGTCGCCATTGGTCGGCGACCTGTGTGGGAACTTGGACAAGGGCTATTGGTGCATCTACAATATGATGGTTTTAGTCATTTAAATCGTTGGGCTATCTAAGTTATCTATCATATGCCGATGGTTGGCCAAGTTGTCTCCAACCAATGGTCCTATTGTTCGTTTCCCTGGCAGTGTATTGAGGCTAACGAATTGGTTATCCCCTATACTATACGTAATGAATTCACTTATTCCCGAGCTGGATGCTGCTCTGCCAGTCCTTGAGCATTTAGTAATAAAGCTTTATGTTTATGAGTATCACCGGGGAGGTACTTCAAAAATATTATCACTTTGTCCCGCCAAATTTATCATTCGTTCTCAGACCTTAGCCCCAGTGTCTGTGAGTAGGTTCTGTAAAACTAATTGTTAATAAATTTAAATCTATCCTTGGTGTTAATGTCTATGCGTGGATTAAATAACTTCCTCTAAGACAATAGTGGATGAACCGAGGTGCCATCGATAAGAGCCTCCATGACAATGATCAAGAATCAAAACAATGGGTATGAATTTAATTGATAACGAAAAGGGGTGTACAGTATTGAGAAGATCGTCATGATAAAAGTTCTCGACCTTTGGTATGGATTAAATTAGAGAAATACTAAGATTTAATTATTTCAATATATTTTATACTTAATTATTATTTTACATGGGAATAAAAGAAACTAGAATAACTAAACTAACATTATCCGGAATATACTTTACACTTAATTACTTTACATGGAAATAAAAGAAATTAGAATAATAAACTAATATTATCTGAAAATTATTTTATACTTAATTATTTTACATAGAAAAAACTAGAACATGAGTCCGCATTAAAGTTTTTGTTAAAACGCATTTGCTAATAGAATTTTTAACTTCAAAGGTTTAAGTCAGTTGAAAAAACACTCAAAATATTCAGTTACCTTTACGGGGAAAGAAATCCAACAGAAATCCTACCATTTAATTATCTACACATCGTAAGCCTAACGGTGGTTTGTTCATTTCGCTATCCTCCAGATTTAGTGGATTTATAATTTACTATAATACATCTAATCACAAAACAAAAATAAATTATATTTAACGAGGAAAAACTTAGAAATTGGATACTGAATAAGTTCCTATTTGATGTCATAAAAACTGTCATCGGTTGGGCATGAGGATTTGCATGGTGATTAATACAAAAGGAGTTATTGGAACAAACAAATTAATTTGATCGTTTTTATAAATGGTTTTCTTAGGTCCTAGTTCAGTTGGGAGTGGGGTTGCACCGGATTTGGAACTAATTTGCCTTCCTAATGCTCGGACAGCATGATTATAATTTGATTAATAAAATAACAAAAAAAAATCCTAATATTTACCCGTCGGGAAAAAATCTGCGATATCCGTGACATTGGATCCCGGGTATTCGTCGTGGGTCTGTGGTAATTGATTGTTCCGCGTAAACATGATTTTAGTTTTATAATTGGCAGATTATTATCGGTAGGTTTTATATTGGAGTGTGTGCAGGTGGTGGTAGGAATTTGTAGTTGCACACACCCTGGGTGGGTGTGTAACTCTCTCTCTAATATGACAGTATCAATTCAGAACACGCTGAATATTGATTCGGTGAACCAGTTCACCCTGACATTTCACAGAAATGTCATATTTCTACGATTTTTTGGATGCGTCTACAATTTGGGATTTTTTCTATCTTCTACTTCTGATCAAATGGTTGATTTATCGGAAATCTTTGGGATTTAGTTCTCGGCAATGGCCTAGTAAGTTATGTCGCCCCTAATTTTCGTAAGTTTAATTATTAATATCGATCCAATTTTTAGGGATTTTGATGATTTATTTATTAATTTTCTGGAGGACAAATTTCATCAGAATTTTGTTTTGGGTCTATTTCTTTTTTTTGGATATTATCAGTCAAAATTTAGACGGGGTTTTAGCTGTTTACTCGTTGAGTTTCATTGGGAAGAATCAAATCAGGTTTTAATTTCTAATTTGGTAATATTATTAGCTATGAAGTTTGACAAAACCATAAAGAAAAATCGGATTTTCTAATGAATGGCTGGTTCGAACACTCGTCTGAGGTGGAAGTCTGCTGCATTTATGGGTATGGACAGAGCTCTGGTCTAGCCAAATTCTCAATGTTACGACAGAGTGGGACTGCTATGCTAATTATCTAGGGTTTTGATTTATAATCAATATTTATTGTAAGTCTATCTCCTCGGTCTGGCTTTTGATTCTTAATCGTGTTTTATTGGTTTTAGATATTTTATGTCTATTTGCTATGTGGTGGAGTTGATTTTAAAAATTTATTAAGTGAATATTTCTAATTTTTCTTTAATCAAATAAAGGTTTAAAAGGGCTTTGATTTTGTTTTGATTTTAAAGGATAATATTTAATTTACTTTGTATCTAAATTTTTCCCAAATTCCGTAAACGTTGGGTTGAGAATCCTCAACCATTAATTTCATTATCTAAATTTAAGCATTAAACTGGAAGTGGTTACTATATTTAATTTCAATGAGTTTCTACGTTAATGCGGTTATTCCTGAGGTTCACGATAGCTATATTATCTTATTTCTTACCCGAATAGTTTTTTGGTTGACTCTCAACAGAATATTAGCAGCTTACGATGACTACTTTATTGGTTTTAACACAAGACAACTTCTATATTTTATTTGACTTCTAACTAAAATCTACATTTTAGTTCATAGCAACCACTGGAATCTATAGTTTATTTAAATTCGTAACCCTAATTTAAAATTATTAAATGTTGTACGTTCATAGTAACCGCTCAATATTCATGATTACTCTAAATTCATATCAATAGCTTGAAATTTATGGTTATATTAAATTCATAGTAATAGTTTGAATCTATAGTTGATTTTAAATTTATAACAACGATTTCATTTTATATTTCCCGTTACCTTTCCCTTGGTTGACCTTAGGCGCAATGTGTTCATATTATAGTTAATGAGTGCCCACTGGACTACTCGTGTGATGATTTTGAGCAGTATGTAAATATAGTTTAGGTCGAGTTTACGGAAATTCCTTATCCATCTCTTCCCTTATACGGAATAATATTGACGTCCCGACCTCTGCGTTCCGCACGCCGGTGTCTTCACGGGCACGAATCATTGGCGATTTTCCACGCACTTACACGAATTCGAATAATATGTTTGATTTTAATAATTTGTGATGTGTCTTTGGCTGTGGGCCGGAAAAATTTCGACAAATATAAAAAAAAGTTTTTATGCATATAAATATTTTATTAAAATAACAATATAAATTACCCAATCCAAGCATAAACAAATTTATCATAAAACATCACCATCCCCACGCCGACACCCAAGCAGAGCTCAAAGGAGGTTGCGAGGATGCGACGTGGAGAGAGTTCTGAAATAAACAAAAACTCTCACTCACATCGTAATAAAACTATTTAAAGAGTAAAAACGATTTCAAGTTTTGAAACGTGGTTAAAATTGTGTAAAAATGAATCGGTATATATACCTATTGTACGACCCTAACCTTGCGTGTTCTTTTTGATTTAGTAAAACAAAATTTGACCTTGGAATTCTCTGGTATATTCTAATCTTTTAATTTTATTATTTTGAAATTTTATTTGACAATTTTTTCTTTAGATTTTTAATTGAATTATTTCTAATTCGAATTATTTGATTTTTATTTCATTTTCATGAAATCTCGCATTTTTATAAATTGTCAAATTTCGGTCAAAATTGTTGGGTTTTCGTGTTATGTTTATATTTAATTCGTGCGGATCTTGTTGCACTTTGTTATTATTTTAATTTATTTTTGTGTTTATAATTTTATATTTAATTGTTTTCTTCCTCGCATTTTGATAGGGTTAATTGGTGTTTTAATAGGTTTGAGTTTAAATCTGCATGTTATTTTTGCATGTGTGTTACCGATTCATTTAAACATTTACAAGGCTGTTTGTGTTCTGGCCCAACAGTGCTTTGAATAAATCTTTAAAGAAAGTTTCAACATAGTAACAAATTGTAAAGAAAATAGTACTTATCAATTAAAAAATTAATTAAATTATAAGTTGTAAAATATAAGTTGTAAAATAATTGAAAAAATTTGATAGATCATTTTTTAAAATTTTATAAGATTGCTAGGTAATTAATAAAAAATAAGTACTTGTCGAATGAAAATTAATGTATGTGATTGACTGCTGTCAGTATTTAATTGTATGATTTTTCAATAAATAATTAATAAATCTTTTATTTTTCATTCCTGGAAAAAATCATAAATATTTAAATTATTCAGAAAATTGTAAATAAAAATTTAAATAATGGGTAACAAAAGATTTTAAATACTAGTTCATTTTAGTTTTTGATTAAATTAAATTACAAATATTTTAAATGTTTACTTGAATATAAATAATTACACGAATCAAACATTTTCTTAGAACCAAACTCGTATCGTATATTTTATTCAGATACCAACAATATCATTAAAATTAACCAAAATCTTATCGAAATATTCTAATTAACCTTAAATCAATGAAAAGAGTAACAATTTTCCTAAGTATCTTAAAAATTCAACTATTCGTATTCCCTAAAAATATCATAAATTCCCCTCTTATCCAATCATTTCCCGCTGAAATAAAATAAAATTTACTCTCAACCATTCATTTCTCTTTAAATGATAATATTTCCACCTTCCTTTCAAAAAATTCACCGACGTCACGATATTCAACCGAATAAATTCCTTTAAAATTATTTTAAATTCCTC
The DNA here is from genome assembly GCA_022537955.1 of Schmidtea mediterranea. Classification (NCBI taxonomy): domain Eukaryota; kingdom Metazoa; phylum Platyhelminthes; order Tricladida; family Dugesiidae; genus Schmidtea; species Schmidtea mediterranea. Next base: position 20,502,806 of record CM039682.1, read on the forward strand.
TCTTAACCAATCGTTTACAATTTATTTACATTGCCTAAAATAATTTTATTTTTGCTCATTGCAACCTTCAATAGAAACAACCAAACTAAAATAAACGGATGACACATCCATCTACTCATTATGGATTCAAGTTTAGAAAAGTTGTATAAGATTTTATAAACACATCTTTCGACACAAGAAAGGCTATCCAATGCTAAGGAAAAAGATTGGAAAACAATTTGTTAATAAAGGAAAAAAATACTGAGAATATCATAAAACTCCCTACTGTTATTCTTGAAAATAACTATTTTTCGACACAAGAAAGGCTATCCAATCCTAAGGAAAAATATTTGAAAACAATTTGTTAATAAAGGAAAAGAATACTGAGAATATCATAAAACTTCCTAATGTTATTCTTGAAAATAACTATTTTACATTTGAACAAAAAATATATAAACAAACTAAAGGTCTGCCATTGGGCTCTAGCATATCAGGGTTTCTAGCAATTATCTATAGCCTCGAACAACAGAACTGAGGATCATACAATCAATAGGTTTCTACGCAATATATGTAGTTGATATATTTATCACGACCAAGAGCAAGAAAGAAGCGGAAGAAATATTTCATAAATTCAATGCAGCTCATCCGGAAATCAAGTTTAAAATAGAATATCCGGATAAAAATAGATCCCTGATCTACTATATTTAAGAATCAAAATAGATGTGGACACAATAACCTATGGATTCTACAAAAAATCAGCCCGCAAAGAAATATTTATGAACCAAAGTTTATCATTTCCATATTTACAGAAAGTGAATGTTATAAAGATCGAGAAGCAGAGGATAGTCAATAGATGTAATAAAGGAAAAGAGAACCTTAAACCACAATTAAATTTTTATAAAACCCTACGCAGAAACGGATACCACAATGAGAACATCGAAAGAATGAATTCAGGACCAAAAACCCTTATGGACAGAACACAAAATATGAAGAAATACTTTTATCTAAACATTACATTTATCAGAGACACGCTCAACTACAACATTCGGAAAGAGTTCAATCACACTGGCCTTCCAATTTGTATATCACACAAGTCTTGGAAACTGAGACACGCACTGGCAAACAACATGAAAAAAGAAAACATTTGCAAAATGAAAAATTGCCAGATACCAAAGAAAATATGCTTCAGAAAAAACGTTGTGTACTGCATAACGTGCAATGCATGCGAAGAAATATACATTAGAAGTACACTCAGGAATCTACACCAAATAATTAAAGAACACCTGGACCCTGCCAGAAAATCCTCAGTATACGGGCGTCTCCAAAAATCCCAACCAATGAAGGAAAGAAAAAGTATTTCAATCAAAATCTTGGCCATAAAAATCTCAGATTCAAAGAGGCAATTCTTATCTTAGATAAGCGTCCATCAATAAACACTAAAGAAGATATTTGTTGGGATAATAAATATTCGTCGATGGATAAATCGAGCGATCCGGCTCTTCCTGTTCAATAATCAATAAGACAAAATCCTAACAAATTATTCACAAATATTCACCACAAGATACAATTATATGATTATTAGTAGACATTTTAAGGGTATCACTTAATAAGTCGCTGCAACCTGATTAACTTCTTTATCTGTTTATTACTTTCACTTCGTTTTCAAATTAATTAAATTGTTCTCTTCGACCAACTGTCAACTTATTTTGTCAGTTCCTTTTAAAATTTTGGGTTGCAATTAATTTAGATTAAAATAAAGAAAACAATTCTTACTGATCGGACAATTTATTGCCCATTTTGACAAATTCTGGGAAACCCATTACACTGACGTTTAGCTCGGCGGCCCTTAAATAATGGGTTCGTCGGCAAATAATTTATTTAATTAATTAGTTTGTTTTGGGTTCCTGACCTTCAACATACCTCAGATCAATCTAATAGTATTTTATTTGTCTTCAAAATCAAATTTTCCACCGGTTACCACCCACCCCCCAAATATTGAATTTTTCACTTTTTTCACAATTTTAATTAATTTTAATTGATTTTGATAATTTTTAAATTTTTAATATTTTTTATTCATGTTTTATTATAACCCAACAAATCAGTGAAATCGCCAGTCCTATTTATTGTTAACTCTGATAGTTTAACTTAAGGATTAAAAAAATTTTTGACAAAAATGAAAACTTTATTTTATAAAAATCTTTCTTTATTTATATTAAAAAATTGAAGAAAAAAGAGATTAGAAGCAGTTATAAAACATGTTATTAAAAAACATTTTTAAAAGTTTTTAAAAATTAAAGTTAAAAAAAATTTAATTAATAAATGTTAGATTCGACAAAATAAAGAGAGGAAAAAATTTTAAATTTTATATTTTATAAAAAAACTTTAAACAATTTTATAAATTTCAAATTTTTAAATTTAGATTTAAAAGGTTTAAAAGTTAAAGTTAAATTTTTCTAGCATAAATATTTTTCTAGAACATTCTTTGAGATTTTTGAAAAAATCTTTTTGAAAATATAGATAATTTTGGAACCTTGATTATTGCTGAACACTTTTTAAAATTTTTTTGGTAAAAAGAGAATTTATTAGAAAGAAAATCATCGCACAATAGTATGACCATCTCTAAGACTTTTCACTATTTTCTTTTGTAAAATATGAATGTAAGAATAATGTAATTGTTCTGGCACCGTTTCAAGTACATAATAATGTTGGGCCAAAACACAAACGGCCTTGTAAATGTTTAAATGAATCGGTAACACACATGCAAATATAACATGCAGATTTAAATTCAAACCTATTAAAACACCAATTAACCCTATCAAAATGCGAGGAAGAAAACAATTAAATATAAAATTATAAACACAAAAATAAATTAAAATAATAACAAAGTGCAACAAGATCCGCACGAAATAAATATAAACATAACACGAAAACCCAACAATTTTGACCGAAATTTGACAATTTATTAAAAAATGCGAAATTTCATGAAAATGAAATAAAAAATCAAATAATTCGAATTAGAAATAATTCAATTAAAAATCTAAAGAAAAAATTGTCAAATAAAATTTCAAAATAATAAAATTAAAAGATTAGAATATACCAGAGAATTCCAAGGTCAAATTTTGTTTTACTAAATCAAAAAGAACACGCAAGGTTAGGGTCGTACAATAGGTATATATACCGATTCATTTTCACATAAATTTTAATCGTTTTACTCGTAAAACAGTTTTTCAAAACTTGAACGTTATTTTGAACCTTTGTTAAAAATCACGATGTAAGTGACAGTTTTTTATTTGGAACTCTCTCCACGTCGCATCCTCTCTACCTCAATTGAGCTTTGCTTGGGTGATATATTTTATAATTTATGTTGAATGTATCGGGTATATTATATTTTCTTTTAATAAAATATTTAAATAACAAAAATTTTGTTTTTATATTGTCGAAATTTTTCCGGCCCACAGCCGAAACACGCTACAAGTCATTAAAATCCAACATACTATTCGAAATCGTGTAAGTGCGTGGAATATCGCCAATGATTCGTGACCGTGAAGGCCCCGGCGTGCGGAACGCAGGAGCTGGAACGTCAATATCATTCTGTATAGGCGAAGAGGGGGATAAGGAAGTAGTCTTTTGGCTGTCTCCTCGTCTCTCAATTTCCATAAACTCGACCTAAAATCATATTCACATACGGCTCAAAATTACCACACGAATAGTCCAGTGGGCACTCATTAATTATAATATGAACACATTGCGCCTAAGGTCAACTCAAGGGAAGGTAACGGGGAATCAAAGAAAAAACGAAATCGTTGTTATGAGCTTAAAATATGTATTGTAATAAAGATTTAAATAACATATAGGTTTGAAGTTAAAGATACCGTTTTACATCAAATCCAATAAGCAATTGTTATATACCCTTACAGTTATAAACTTCTGAAATCCTGATAAGAATTAATAAGATGGTTGAGTAATACGTAAAATCATATAGCGGCTATAAACATCTAACATCACGTTGATAAGAAAAGTAGATTCCCTGAGAAAAATGAGTTAATATCGTTAACGAAGAAGCTCAAAGTCGCGCTGAGAGTCGATAAAATACCGCGAAAAGTAAAGTAATGCAGTTAATATACCGCTTAATACTATGATAGAAATCAATAGCGTTGCCCCAGTAAACGTAAATTTATGCGAATACTCTAAATATCCGATGCCACTTGTGAATTGGTAAAAATTTACCTGAAGGGAGAGATAAAATTGTACAGATACTATAGTATGATGGGCTGAAGCTGGTAAACCCACCACTTAAATCAAATACGGTAATTATTACGACTTCAAAGATAAAATTTTAGGAAGAAAAAGTAAGGGGAAGTTAAGTTCTAAGGACTCTCAATGATTGTGTCACGAAAAACCGTATCAAAATAATATAGTTTAAATTCAACAAAACTATTCATAAGGAGAATTGACTGACATAAATACGACAGCTTCCCCAAATGCTATAAAATCTACAAAAATTTTTGAAATGTTAATGAATAAATTTGGTGAACTAAACTATCCAAGTGACTTAGGTATTTATTCCATTACCATCTTTAAAAATCGTTTTAAATAAACATTAAGATTGAAAAATTTTTACTACAACAAATAAAACTCCATTTATTCATGACGGAAACGAAAATATTCCAATAGTGAATTTAAAAATTTTATCGAATAAGATAGAATAAATTTCAAATGAACAATTCTATCGAGGATAAATCTTGTTTCGAATAGACCCGGAGAATAGGGCTAAAAGGGCATGAGCCGGATCCCGTTGCGATCACCATAAGTTTGCCATCTACGTAAAATAAAGTAAGAGTTAAATAAAATAACGACGACATTAAACTCACGGTTTTGGAAATCCAAAATGACTATCGCTATAGCGTCGCATTAAAAATGGTGAGCCTTGGTAGCAAGCAATGATTTTATTTGAATCTGGATCAATTATCGATGACCAGACGAGAAATCGGCGTGCCGGAATGTCCTGGATAGATGAGTGAGTGCACGAGAGTAGTTAACATTTTCTCACCTTCTAGACACCCTAGCGAATGATGTCTGCATGCACGAGCCCACCACGACAGCAGCATGCATTCCTGCCTAGCCAATATATGGATATGACTAAATCGAAATAGTCAGTTCAGCAAATTTTCTTACAATGCAACGCCAGTCAAATCAATTAGAAAGGAGCGCCTCGATCTGATTCACAACCGGAATCACCTCGCTGGACTTCAGCGTAGATGTCCCAAGTAAATTTCCGCGGAATCTTATCGAAGGATGCAATTTGGCCTTAGGAGTTTTTTACAATAAACTTTCCACCGAATCTTTTATTCCTTTCATGGCAGAGAGTGGGTCATATTCGATGTCTCACCCCGCCAGATTTCATTCAATTGCATTTTATAGTGTAGGTTGGATTTACAGTCATTTGTTTTGTTTTATCCGCCAATTTCCTTTTTTGTTTTGGTCATTTTTATTGCATTATTTTAAACATTCTTTGAATAAGTGGGTTTTATGAAAATATTAATTAAAATAAATTCATTATTTATTGATAAATAATAAGAAAATTATTTAAAAGGTTATTTATGATTATGTCCATCAAGACGAACAACCGCTCATCTAGACAGCGTGAGAAGAATTTTCGTTTTCTTTTATAATCAAATCCCGCTACTCCAAGTGTCATGCCCGAATTTCGATGGTATTTTATGGGGGGATAGGACAAACTCTGTTAGTTAATCGACATCGTTTTATTTTTTTTGTCGAGTCAAACCCGTAATTTAGCAGCAATATTAAGTGGGACAAATTTTAATTCAGGTTTTATTTATAAATTAATTAATTTTGAGCACGTCTTATAAATTAAATATATTTTAATTGTCATTAAGAATCAGACAGAATATATTTCTGTCTGTATTTTTAATAATTAAAAGATTTTAATTATACATTTATTACAATTTTCGAATTTTGCTTTAATAAATTTATTAAATTGATATGATATTTTTTTCGTTAAAGTGAATTAAAGGTAGTGGAATAGAATATGGCAGTATCCGATAATTTATAATGACAAGTCACAAGTTTCCTCTAATAGTACATATTCGACAAGTGGGGTTATATTTTTCATGTCAATTATAAACTATTTCGTAATCTTGTAATTTTAATACAGAATCAATTAATTAGTAGGATACGATTAGATTTTTGTTGAGGGTGGACGATCGCCGAAAAATATTAAATGAGACCAAATTAAGGGGGATAAACGATTTTTTCACGGCATGACAGTTCGGGTAGTTCTGCGACTCAAAGCAGGGGAACTAAATGATCGGTTCGGCACTCCTGACGACGCCACTACACAAATCATTGAAGGAATTTTTCGCAATAATTACACGAAACCCACAAAACTCCTAATGAAGTGCACCTGAATAACTATTAAACAGCCCAACCGTGAACAATTTTGTTTTTTGAAAAAATTTGATTGGATTTTTCATTCAGTGGAATCAAGAGCCATTATCCGGTTGCCCGCACAGGCCGCTGATCGATGGCGACAGGCCATGTGAGATGCGGGCTTTACCGTATCCCAGCCGAGAGAATCCCGACCAAACACCTCAAGTCAAACAGAAAAAGTTGAGCTACCGTTCGTAGCGATAAAACGAGAATCGGGCCGAAACTCGACCCAGGAAATTCGCGAACAGGCCAGGTTTCTCCTCTCTCGGCTCGAGGAACACCAACGCCAGACTGATCTGCAGGTAGCCAGAGCCAGGCTATATCTCGCCAATATAGAAGAGGACATCGCTGCCGGCAGAATTGCTGATACCGACGACTACATACCGCCGCACAGCCCCACTTTCAATGATGTTGGGGAACGGATGAAAGTTAGTGTCGTCGTTCCTCCGATGCCCCGTCCCAGCCGCACCCGAAGCACAAAACGACCAGTCTTCGTGTATCATGAGCGCTCTTACGCTCAGCCGGTCCCTGACGAATGTGTTGATAGGCGTCACCAAAATCCTCAAGTCCGTAATTGACTCGAATACGGATTCAAATTTACGATAACATTAGTGAAATTAAATTTAGATTTATATAAATGATTAGTTGCTTTCCCAATTTTTTTAGGTTCAATCATATTAATATTTGTATGATCAATTAAATAACTTAAGATTTGCAGACCAAAGTTAATTTCATTGTTTACAGAGATGGAACCACTAAAAATTCTACAGCAGGAATTGGAGCATGCGCGAAAAATAAACAAAAACTTCTACGAGCAAATCATCCAGTTGTCAAAAAAAATCCAGCAAACAAAAGCCACCTGGATAAAACTAAAGAAAGCAAATTCGCTTTATCAAAGGCTCACAGCAGCACAAAAGGGCTGGACGACAGAGAGGCAATTAAATCAAAGCCTGAGGACCTAGATAAAGGGGCTAGAGGTCGCACTGTCAGCCTGCCAAGAAGGAGCGGCAGTGACATATCCCCTCGTTTTTGCTCCTGCCCAACGCCTACCGAGAGACAATAACAGGTCCAAAGACTACACCGAAGGCTAGCGGTTATCGACCCGGACGTAAATAGCGGGCTAAACGCCGAGCCACTCTAATATTAAACAGCACGTAATTGACATATCGAAATGTGTTTTTTTTTATAAAAATATATTTGTTGTTATTTAAATGTTATTTAAAGCATTTGATAAGTGTTAAATCGTAGAAAGTAGTGCGAGGACATTGCAATGGGTGAATAAGAAGCTTACACGAGAATTATGGATACGAATGATGAAATAAACAGTATAAGGGGACCTAAAAATCAAAAGCGAGCACAGGTCTTCTATCGACAGCTCGTTGAACCCAGAGATCGTTCGGTTAATTACAGCATTAGTAATGGCGCTCACTTTTTGCGGACGATCTACCCACTCGAACACAGTTCCAACGTTGCCTAGCAACGGGTGCCGAGTGACAAGCAAAAGAATATTTATGGTGGGTTACAGGGTTTCGTCATTTGCTTATCCTTCTGGTTGTCCCAGTAACGCCATACAAAATGATGCTAACCGCCACTTGGCACCCGTTGCTAGGCAACGTTGGTAATGTGTTCAAGTGGTGGATTGCCCGCAAAAATTGAGTACCATTTGCTAGTACTATAGTTGCTCGGACAATCCTCGGGTTCACGAGCGGTCGATAGAAGACTTATGCTCGCTTAGCTCTGTCCCACGCGTAAGTATATTCAAGATCGAGTGTGGAGAGATGATTGTAAGTATTCCTATTAACACCTGTGCGCACGCGTATTTAAGAAATAATTTAACTACAATTAATTTATTGGAATCAACACAGTGAAGGTTTAATGCGAGTTAATGGGGTGGATTTGCTGCTCGGCGTCGAGCACGCTCTTTGCGTCCGGGTCGACGACTATTGGGTTGAGTAGTAGGCTGATCCGCTGGCTGAGGGTTCTTCGGCGTCATCTGGGATGGGGCGAAAACGAGCGGGTATGTTACCGCTTCCCCTTCCCGACAGACCGCCAGGGCGACTTCTAACCCTCGGATTTGAGTACGTAGGTTCTGATTGAGCTGACGCTCTTCCATCCAGCCCTTTTGTGCTGCGGTTAGTCTGTGGTACAAAGCTTTTACCTTTTTCGGCTCCGACCAAGTTGCTTTAATCTGTTGAACCTCTCTGGTCATCTGGAGTATTTGGCGAAGGAGGTCTGCATTTACGTTTCTTACACGGTTTAGTTCTGTTTGTAGGATTTGAGTCGCGTCCATAACTATAAGGGATAAATTTGTTGAATATGGTTCTAATGACTTGTATAATTAATATCTAGGATTATTATAAACAAAACGATTAGAAAGGGTATTCTTAGGCAAATTATCAAACGCAAGAGACATAGTATCAAACATTTTCTTTTTAACAACACAAAAAGAACATCAAAACTAAATCACAATTATCGTTAGTGTTTTTGCGACTTCTGCTTTCCGTGAACCGGCTCTTTTCGGCTCTTTTTCGGAGATACCACGGGATATGGGCGTCGTGTATCTCGGACTGGGCGAGGCGGGTAAGCTTCCGCAATTCGCCCGGCGAGGATGTCTTCTTCTACATTGGCAAGATACATCCTCGCCTTGACTACTTGTAGGTCCACCTGCTCCTGCACCCTTTCCCATTGGGTGAGGAGATTCCGAGCGTTGATGTATATTTCCGCAGCTGGGTATTGCTGTCCATCGAGTCCACAAGGGTCAATAGTTAGACCCAGCAACCTCCATGTGGTGGGGTACGGCCACTGCCGCTGGATTTTCTCGAACATCTCTGTCCTTGGGGTTGACTCCTTCCGGTATGGCTCATCGATTAATTGGGTATTGGTCCATTCGCGTGGCATGTTCTTGGCTAAAAGAAAAGGCATCATGATCGGCGAGTTGCGCGTAAGGAACGAACATATGATTTATTTTAAATTGGTCGCTTGGATACAATACTAGGCTCACCAGTGATTAGGCTGTCGCTGTTGGGTGTTAAGTATTACTCTAAGGCTATGACAATGAGACGCGTCGAAAATCTATGATTCGTTAATTATTATCGTTGGTCAAGTTAGCGATTGTGAAGTGTATAGTATCGGGGTTGAACAGAACCCACACAGATGTTACTCAATAAGTATCGTTAGGTCATCGTCTGTGATACGCCTAGTGCCTACATTCATTGAGGTTTAATAAAAGGAAAATTTACTGGGTACACAGGTTATTATTTATTTGTGAGAATTTCAAATTTGTGGGTCATCTAATTTTGGGTAACCTCAATTTAAGGTTGCATTTAGGTGGGGTTGACATAGATTAACACGAGCCTTTAGAGTTCTATTAATACTTAGCATGAATATCTGCCACTTTAACTTCAAAACTGTTACTAATACATAACACGAATATTTGCTAATTTAACTCCAAAGTTTTACTAATACCTAACATGAATATTTGCTAATTCAATTTCAACATTATTTGTTACGTAATAACAACCCTAATTTGATTAAGTTCGAAATTTTACCGGATGGAACATTCATCTTTATTTATGCGACTATCTTTAATTAGGATGGAGGTAATCATATCCGTTAAGAATTTGTCGGTGTTTACATTAAGGGCATTGGTTCTACCTATTGTGTCGCCGGAAATTCTAAGTGTACATGAATCCGATTAGTTTAGTGATGCGGTTTCCGGTCGAATCTTATCATCAATAGATCGATCGATTTGTAATCAAATGAAGACATTTCCGTTTGGTAAACTAATAACCGGTGTTTATTTTACCTACTTCTCATATTCAGGATTTACAATCAATAAGTTCACGATACTGTAAAGCTACTAGGATTTTTCGCGTGAATTCTTTACCTCATGTATTTGGAAATTTTCAATGTGGGACTTAGTTATGCCTTCGTGTGTTTCTCAGAGAATTTTGGAATTATTTTATTTGGAGTCAACGGTAGGCATTCATGTGATTTAACGTTTGATGTGATGTCAATATAAATATTTTCGACTGTTGTTTTGATCATTCTTAACTTTTTATATTCCTATCAAGTTTGTAATTTATATTAACTCTGGATTAATTGCGGCTGGGTTTGGGCTCTTAAATTCGATGTTTCAGTTTAGGGGGTTTTGACAGTAAACGTCATCGGTAATTAAATCACTTTTATTATATAATAATTTCATGTTAATCCTTGTCTCCTCAATAATATTGATTAAATTTTTACCGTAATGATCTCATCTTGGCGAATTGCTGTTCTAAATTTGAATAATTGATTTGTACTTAAATTTTTTGTAATTAATTATTTTCGCCTTTAACCCGCCAATTTATTTAATTCATAAACTAATTTATTTTGAATACTTTCTTTTCAATTAATGGATTATCTTATTCCTGCTTCTTTGGATCATTTAGTCAATAAATTATCATTTTTACTAATAGTTATTTTCCTTTCTCATTCCATGGATGATGTTAATTTTTTTTAATGAATTCCCCAGTTTTACATTAAAATCTATTGGGTCGATGAATTACTCTAGCTCAGGCATTGCTCTACTTTAACAAATTACTTTAAGTTTTTAATCAAAGGGTTAATTTAGTTGAATCCATAAATTACTTAAATTTTTCTTCATAATTATTCTACTTAATTAATCAAGGAGATATCTCGATAATCATTTTAATTGATGGGTTAATTTAATTCAATTGACTCAAGATTTACTGATGATTTTTATTATTTTACTTCGAAATGTAAATCCAATAAATTATTTAATTTCAAATGATAATTTATTTTAGTTATCAACGATTTCAAATCAATTTATTCCCGTACCCTTTCCCTTTAATAGACCTTAGGCGCATCTTGTGTTTATATTATATTTACTGAGTGCCCACTGGACTACTCGGTGTGATGATTTTAAGCCGTGTGTAATATGAATTTAGGTCGATTTTTCAGAATTGAGAAACGAGGAAGCAGCCAGAGACTCCTTCCTTATTTCTCGTTTCTTCTATACGGATAATATTGACGTTACGACCCCTGCGTTCCGCACGCTGAGTCTTCACGGGTACATATCATTGGCGATTTTCCACGCTCTTACACGAATCTGTACTATGTAGATTTTGCTTTCTTGCGTGGTGTGTTGGATGTGGGCCGGAAAAATTTCGACAGTTTAATTTACAAAAATATATATGTAAAACAATTTAGGTATATTAATAATATTTATTAATTATATAACAATTAAACAAAATTACCATCCATTGACCAAAATAACAAATAACATAATATTGCATCAAAATAAACAAAATACCTCTCTCCCCACGCCGATGCCGAGCAGAGCTCTACTGAGATGCAAAGAACGTGACGTGGAAAGAGGGTCCAATATAGATGATTCTCACCTAAAAATGAGTTTCTGAAAAATTCAAAATAAAATTGAACAATCTCCGAATAATTTTTAAAATGGTTTTAAAGTTTTCACGAATGATTCACAAACAATTTCAAATTGTTTTCAAATAATGGTTTGTTTCGAAAAACGGTTAAGTTAAATGTGAAAATGGATCAGTATTTATACCTAATTTTCTCGCATGTGAAATTTGATGCAGTAAAACAAAATTCGACCTTGTTATTTTCTGGCAAATTCTATTCTTTAATTTTATTATTTTTTTGATTTATTTTTATAATTTTTTATTTAGAATTTTTATTGAATTATTACTAATTCAAATTTTCCGATTTAATTTTCACTTTAATGAACTTTAATTAATTTTTTCAATTTTGTCGAATTTGTTGTGTTTTCTTGTTATATTTGTGTAGGTATCGTGCGAATCTTGGTGCATTTTGTTATTATTTTAATTTATTTTTATGTTTATTAATTTATATTTAATTCTTTTATTTTCTCATATTTTATATGGTTTAATTGGTGTTTAATAGGTTTATTTAAATTGCATGTTATTTTTGCGTGTGTGTTTCTGATCCATTTAAACATTTGTCAAGGCCGCTTACGTTCTGGCCCAACATTTATATGGGGTTGTCTGGGTAACCACAACATAATTTAAACATCAACACCCAGAAACCCACAAGTAATAATTAATTTTGGTGGTTTTTTAAATAAACTTAACCCCCTTTAGACAATGAAGTCGGCAAAGTAGCGAAAAGCACTAATGTTACAGAAACAGGTGAAGCTTCTGAGGCTGAGGATGCTGTTGAATATTATCATTGTTTCAGAATGTTTTAACTTCTCGTAACCCAGCTAACCACGAACAAAAATAATTCTTTTTATTGATTTGTTAATTTGAGAAAACAAATAAAATTTGATGTTGTTAAAAAATGTAAAACTTTGGAATGTAAAATAGGATTTTTAATAAAATGGTAAAATCGTAATGTAAAAAATTTGTAAATATTTTTAAGAAACAAAATGTAAATAAAGGTTTAATGTAAAATGTAAAAATTTGTACTTTTTTATTTAAAGTGAAATTTGTGTTTGGATATTAAGAATAGTAAAGTAGTTTTATGAAATGAAAAATATTTGAAATGTAAATTTAGATAAAATAAAATTTGAATTGTTTTTGATAAACTGATTGTATTATAATAACGTTTTGCGTCTCAATTAATTTAAAAAAGCGATTGAAAGCTCATATGAAATCTTTCAATGGTAAAATTTCTAAATTGAAAGATTATGTTTTGGAGATATCGGATAAAACGAAACATTTGGAAATATTCTTTAACAATATAAATGCACTTGTTCAGGAATATGAAATACAAAGTTCGAAGCTCTAATGTGCAGTGAAGCATTATGAAGGCATATGAAGTAATTATTCAGAACGAGCTGAAACTAAGGAAACCAAATGTGTAAATTTATCAATTGAAAATGAAAAATTGTTATTTCAAATCGGAAAACTGACATCAACTCCTAATATTTTGATTATGAAAGGAAAATTTAATATTTTTACTAAAAGCGATATAGAAAAAAATTTAAAAACTCCGACTGCATTGCTAAATGAATCCAGATTTTCAGAATAGTCTTGTCTTCAATATAATAAAATCTATAAGTTTAAAAAGACCTTGGTAACTCATATTTATTCATGTAATCCAAAAATTGCGTTTCTAGATGATTGTGTCTCATGTAATTGCAAAAAAACCAATATTAAATTTCTTGTTTCGTGTGATCTTCAAGTAACTGAATCTCATCCGAATCAATATCTCTTCGTCTGTCAGATTTGTTGTTTCGAATTTCGGGAATCTGCAGTTTTGTTTGAGCATTCATTTCATATGCATGGTTATTTCTGGAATCCATACAAAGAATTTCCCGAAGTCAGAATGATTAACAGGCAGCTTCCCAGCATCTATTTTGACGAATTCTATATATAGATTATCAAAACCAATCGAGTATTAGCGATGAAGCAATCGAATATGAAACAAATCACGCGAGATGGCATAAAATGACTGAGGAATTATCGAATAGTTGTCTGTATAAATCGTATCCAGAATCGGAAATTGCCGTATTGATTTGCAAGCGAATTTATGTATAGAATTTCATAACCGGTCAAATCGGCCACAACTTCAATTCAATGACGCAAACCATCAGTAATACTAAACAATTTATGTTTAAATATTATAAAAATGTCGTAAAATAAAATTTTGAAAACGTGTTTATCGACATGGTATTTTTTGTGGAACATAACTTTTCGTAAGACGGTTTAAATCATGTTTCTTTATTATTTTTATTGCTTTTTTAATTATTTCAATATTTATTTAAATAATATAACTGATAACTCCTAATAGTCTTAGGTTGTTTCATATGAAAAGTCGTTTTTTAAATTGTTTAAAATCTAATTATCTAAGTATTATGTAATTTTTCAACAAGGTGTTTGGTTTGAATAATATTCAATATTATACGGCTGTTTAATATTGCAAAGTAATATTAAAATTAATTAATTAATCTTTACTTTATATAGATATTTAATTGTGATAGATTCTAAGAATGTGTTGGGCCAGAACACAAACGGCCTCCTAAATGTTTAAATGAATCGGTAACACACATGCAAACACAACATGCAGATTTAAATTCAAACCTATTAAAACACCAAGTAAACCCTATCAAAAAATGAGAAAGAAGACAATTACATATTGTGGGTTACAGGGTTCCGTTATTTGTTTAAATTGTCCTGTGGTTGCCCCAGTAACGCCATACAAAATGCTTCTAGTTACCACTCAGCACCCGTTACTAAGCAACGTTGGAAATGTGTTCGAGTGGGTGGATTGTCCGCAAAAAGTGAGCATCATTACTAATAATGTAATTGCTCGGACAACCCTCGGGTTCACGAGCTGTCGATAGGAGACCTATGCTCGCTTTGCTCTGTCCCTTGTGTAAAAAAAATCCAAGATCAGATTTATGTTGACAGTTGGAGATGGAACGATGGTTTGAAAACGTGATATGAGAATTCATGATGATGGTTGTATGCAAAGTGTATCTTGGAGATAAATTAACAATGAATGCGACCTATTTATTTCAAATCAGCAAAAATACATAGCGTTCGTGAGCTAATGTGACGGACTTGGGGGTTGTGCTGCTCGGCGTCGGGCACGCTCCTTGCGTCCCGGCCGACGATTATTTGATGGAGTGGCGGACTGGTTCGTAGATTGAGGACCTTTATGCGGCATCTGGGACGGGGCGAAGACAAGCGGGTATGTTACAGCTTCCCCTTCTCGACAGACTGCTAGGGCGACCTCCAATCCCCTGATTTGGGTGCGCAAGCTCTGATTAAGCTGTCGCTCTTCCGCCCAACCCTTTTGTGCCGCCGTGAGCCTGTGGTAAAGAGTTTTCATTTTTGTCGGATCTGACCAGGTTGCCTTGATTTGTTACACTTCTCGAGTCATTTGGATGATCTGGGTGAGTAGATTTGCATTCGCATCTCTTGCTCGATCCAATTCGGTTTGCAGAAATTGGATGGTTGCCATTGCTGTAATAACAAAATCTTTAAATTTCTTTACGGACTTAATTAAATCGAAATCATGATTATTGCAAACATAGTTATAAAATAAATTCATTAGAGGAAAGGAATTAAGACGAACGACAATCAAAAGAAAATTTCTTGTTAATTACACACAACATGTCCTTTGCCCGAGAAATCAGGACTCTTCGGAGAATTGTCTTTTTAAGTCCTTCCTCTGAGTAGATGCCGGATATGGCCGTCGGGTATCGCGGGCCGGTCGAGGTGGAAGAGCCTCCGCAATACGCCCGACGCGGATGTCCTCTTCGACGTTCGCGAGGTACATCCTCGCCTTGACCACGTTCAGGTCCACTTGCTCCTGCACCCTTTCCCATTGAGTGAGGAGGTTCCGCGCGTGCTCGCGGGTTTCTTCGGCAGGGTATCGCTGTCCATTGGGCCAACAAGGGTCCTTTGCCAGGCCCAATATCTGCCAAGTGGTGGGATATGGCCACTTTGGTCGAAGCTCCTTGATAATTGCTGTGGCCTTTGGTACCTTCTTCAGATGCTGTTCATCGGCTCCTTGGGAGGGGGTCCAATCGAGCGGCATGATTCCTTCTGAAATGACATTGTGGATAAACAGTTGAGTATAAAGGAATAAAAGTTAATCTATCCAAATCGTCTGCATGATTTGATGTTCAGTTGCTTCGGGAAAAATAAAGGGTTGATTATTATTTCGTTATACGAGCAACGTTGGTTGGTTTTAGAGACGTTATAGTAAAATAATTTTTAATGTAAAGACTGCTAAAGGGTGATACTTATAGCATTCGTGGAGTGGGAATAGTTGTTGCTAGTTATTCAAGAAGAAAAGAAATCATTGCAATCGTGAATCAAGCATCTTTATCCAACCACAGTAAATTCCCTTATGCTAATTTTCACCCTGAAATTTTCTTCGATGTTAATATTTGGGTTAATAAATGTAATATTGCGATTAGGACTACCTAAATCTGAATTTTATTAAATTCCGTTAAATCTTTAATGGTTAACACGTTTTTTAAGCGACGTAAATACGACTGTTCGTCTGTGAAATTTATGTTGTAAATGTACTCCATTAGTTATCTCAGTTCATGATTCTCCTATCGTTTGTAATGGCTATAATAATTTTAAATCAACGGTACATCATTGCTACAACTAACTGATTTATGGTCATTTAAAGTTTAATATCCGTCTATTTACCATCTAAAGGCTTTATATTTAGTAGGTTACAATTACTAAATTTTGATTTATGGATTAATCATTAGTTAAAAGGTCTATAACGTTACGAAAATTAAATTAATGAAGGGGATTTATGTAATATTACCTTGTAAGCTCGAATCCTTTGATAAATTCTTCATAGTCGTAAATTCCATGTGATGCGAATACATTTTCGGTTAATCAAAAATGACTTAATTGGATATTTGAGGCGTGTATTTCGTTGTTAGATAATGTCGAGTAAATTTGTTTACTTCAAATCCAATTTATGTGATCCGAATGATTTCCGGTTAGATGGTTCGATCGATGTTTGTCAATGACTGATTTTCTAATTTTAGTGTTGGTCAATTATGCGAGATTTCAACTGTTAACAATGAGCGGACAGTATTGGATTCGGGTAAGATCATATGTTTATATTATTTATAGTTTATGTTAAAAATTTTCAAGATCTGACGTGGTAAATTCGACGAGAAATTGATTTCACTACTATGTGGAATCGATATTAGTTTGTCAGGTTAATGTGTTAATTATTTTATATAATTTTTTATCAACGTTTAGGGAAATACCTGGAAAGTTTACTGGGAATTCTTGGAGATGGGATCTTTCTAAAACACTTTCAGGATGGAATATATTCGGATCTTATAATGTTCGAAGTAGTGGGTTTTCAATTAATCACTATTCCTCATCCATCACAAGGATATTTGCAATGCGCTTTGGAGTTACTTTAGTTGATGTTGGTGGTAAGTTTGTTCTTGCCGTTTCTAAATTTTGTAATATTAATGTAAAGTCATGACTCTTTTTTTTATTATGTTAATTTGTGTGATATCAATATATATTTATAATCACCTGGTTTGCTTTTTTATTGATCTTATAGGCAATAGTCGCATTAAATCTCAGTTTTATGGTCATCTTTGGGGTTCTTTGTCAATAATTTATGTTATACCGATTTTTAATTAAACATTATAGTCAAGTTAAATTTATTAAATGTACGTATGCCACAACCTTTAATTTTATTTCATGATAATAAATCAATTTATTTATATCAACGATTTCAAGTTAATTTATCCCCGTACCTTTTCCCTTTAATAAGCCTTAGACGCATTTTATGTTTATATTATAGTTAATGAGTGCCCACTGGACTACTCGGTGTGATGATTTTGAGCCGTGTGTAAAATAATTTAGGTCGATTTTACAGAAATGAGAAACGAGGAAGCAGCCAAAGGACTTCTTCCTTATTTTTCGTTTCTTCTATATGGAATAATATTGACGTTACGACCCCTGCGTTCCGCACGCTGGGTCTTCACGGGTACATATCATTGGCGATTTTCCACGCGCTTACACGAATCTGCACTGTATATATTTTACTAACTTGCGATATGTGTTGGCTGTGGGCCGGAAAAATTTCGACAAAATAATTTTATTTAATTATATAAAACAATTTATGAATATTATAAGTATTTATTAATGCATATAACAAGTAAAACATAAAGTTACCATACAGTCCATTCCATAAATAAAAATTTTCATAATAAGATAAAATACCTCTCCCCCAACGCCGACGTCCAAGCAGAGCTCTATCGAGGTTGCGAGGAGGTGACGTGGAGAGAGAGTTCCAAATAGAAGTACTTCTCACCTAAAAAATAGTCAAGAGTTCGTTTCCAAATATGGTAAAAATGGTTTTGGTTTTAAAAATGGTTTTAAATCAATTAAAATTTGATTTCTCAAAAATTGGTTAAAACTGGTTAAATTTAATGTGAAAATGAATCGGTATTTATACCTATTTTCTGTCCCTAACCTCGCATGTTAATTTTGATGTAGTAAAACAAAATTCGACCTTGTTATTTTCTAGTGTATTCTAATCTTTAATTTTATTATTTTTTGATTTATTTTAATAATTTTTTATTTAGGATTTTTATTGAATTATTTCTAATTCAAATTTTTTGATTTAAGTTTCATTTTCATGAACTTTTATTGATTTATTAATTTTCGGTCGAATTTGTTGGATTTTCATGTTATATTTGTATTTGTATCGTGCAAATCTTGTTGCGCTTTGTTATTATTTTAATTTATTTTTATGTTTATCATTTTATATTTAATTCTCTTTTTTCTCATATTTGGTAGGGTTTAATTGGTGTTTTAATAGGTTTATTTTAAATTTGCTTGTTATGTTTGCATGTGTGTTACCGATTCATTTAAACATTTCTCAAGGCCGTTTGTGTTCTGGCCCAACGCATATAAAATAATAAACATAAAAATAAATTAAAATAATAACAAAAAGCAACAAGATTCGCACGATATAAATACAAAAATAACACGAAAACCTAATAAATTCGACCGAAATTTGATAATTTAACAAAATATGAAATTTCATGAAAATGAAATAAAAATCAAAGAATTTGAATTAGAAATAATTCAATAAAAATATTAAAAGAAAAATTGTCAAATAAAATCAAAAAATAATAAAAATTAAGATTAGAATACACTAGAAAATTCCAAGGTCGAATTTTGTTTTACTAAATCAAAAAGAACACGCAAGGTTAGGGCCAAAAAATAGGTATATATACCGATTCATTTTCACATAATTTTTAATCGTTTTTGAAAAGCGTTTTTGAAATTATCAAAACTAGTTTTAAAAATCTATGTAAGTGAGAGTTTTTATTGAAACTCTCTCCACGTCACATTCTCGCCACCTCGATAGAGCTCTGCTTGGATGCTGGCGTGGGGAGAGTAACTTATTTATGAATTTTTTGTATGGATTGGATCGTGTTGGTATTTTCATTTTGATTTTAATAAATTATTCATAATATATAAATTATGTTTTTATTTAAATTTGTCGAAATTTTTCCGGCCCACAGCCAAAGACACATCACAAGTAATTAAAATCAGACATATTATTCAGACTTGTGTAAGTGCGTGGAATATCGCCAATGATCTGTGCCCATGAAGGCACGGCGTGCGGAACGCAGGAGCTGTAACGTCAATATTATCCCGTATAGAAGAAAGGAGGAATAAGAGAGTGGTCTTTTGGCTACTTCCTCGTCTCTCGTTTTCTTTAAATTCGACCTAAATTATTTTACACACGGTTCAAAATCATCACACGAGTAGTCCAGTGGGCACTCATTAACTATAACATGAACATAATGCGCCTTAGGTCAATAAGGGGAAGGGTAACGGGGAATTAAATATGAAAACGTCACTATAAATTTAAAGCTAACTGATATCTCAATTTCATTATAGAGTAACCCCCAAGAGCTTTCTATAATTAATCCAATTAAATTCTAAATTTATCCAAATTACTATTAACTAAAAATGTAGGTTTAAACAAAATCGTTGCTATGGTCTAAATGAAAGGTAATAGAAGAGAAGACCCGAAATCTATTAACAAATCAATTTACGTAAATAAGAACCGAAATATAAAGTTAAATAAAATCCCCAAAGTATAATACATTTAAATGCTACTTATGAATAGAGTTTCTAAATTCTTCAACCAAAAGAAAAACTTTTTGTTTACCCCTAAGAATAATAAACCCAAGACAAATTGATCACGAGTACCTCAAATCATAAAAGTGTAGCTGAAATTATGATCACAATGTCTACCCCAAGATACTTAAGAACTAAGAAAAATAAACCAAATAAAATTTATTGTCACCAGACTACCCCCAGTTTAACGGAATTAATTGACACCAAATATCACCGAATATATGCAGTCGCTATAAACGTTCATTAACACAAAATTATAAGAAAAACAAGGAATAAACAATTAGCCATAATTTTGGATAATACACATTTCCCGTCGAATTCGGAGCAATAAGTTGTCGATACCAAAGCAGGGATTAATAAATGATTCAAATCGTGTCAGCATCAATTAACATGTTCTCGGGTGAATTTAACTTGGATATCACGTAGAATCCCTACTGTTGACATTCAGCACTGAAAATGACCCTCCCATAATATAGGTAAACACAGAAATAGGTATCTAAAATTTACTTACCGATAATCCCCAATAAACATCCCTCACATAGAATCCAGAATAAGATAAGATAATCCACCTTTCATACCGCAAAAATCATTGTAATCATTAATTAGAAAAAAATAATTCCTCGAGAGTTGGAAGTGCCTCGGAGCAAATCTTTTATTCATCAACGACTATCCCCTAGAAACGAATATCCTGAAAATTATTAAAATTAAAAACCTTGCGAAAAGCTAGTCGAATAATTCTTACCAATTTAATGACTCAATTAGAAAGATTGTCACTGAATTTCGAACGGAACTGAAACAAATAAATAAACTAACGAGATAAAATCAGTACGAAAAAGATGGAAAAATTACTAACCATAATTGTCGCGACCTTCTTCACAGGGAGAATCGATAGACACAATCACTCATGTCTACCAATGCACCACCGAACCAGACATATAGGCACGGCTTAAATGTCGCATACACACGCCCGGCAGGAAATCTTCCCGGTATTGCGATCCTGACGGTAGTAAAGGAAACCGATACTTCGCGTGTATTTTATGACATGTCTGCATAACACACCTACAACATCAATTAATCCTATCAGATAGTGCAAGTAGGCACACTCACGTGTTCTCCCTCGATTGACACACCGATCTATATAATGGATGTCAACAAGACGAAATTAACAGAACACAATCACCAAAACACTAAAAATGTACTACCAAGCAAACCAAATAAACAGAGATCCGACAGGGCAGATTCCAAATGATGACCTAATGCGAAACTCGAGGACCCAATCGTTAGGTAAATTTCTCCTTCCTAATTTTTATGAATTAATATATAGGAGTCCTCAACAGAAAACCTTGCCGCACCATTTCCAACGTTAATGGTGAGATTCAGATGCCCATGATAGGGACGGCTAAAATGTGATAAATACGATGCTACCCCATTCAATATACAGGCTGGATGAATTTTTGTGGAACCACCTATCTAGCATAGATTCCACGCCCTGTAGCCAGTTCCTGAGTGAAGTAATGTCTTCCCGTTCTCAATTTCCATAATTCTCAAACGTGTTAAGATCTCTAAAGATTCCTTACGATCCATTAGCTAAGGCAAGCCGATTCCTAACGATAGAGTGACTTTACGAGATAATTTCTGCTCATGAAACTAATTAATCCAAGAACTGAAGCCCACCTGCATTCCAGCGATGAAGCACCCGTTACTCGTAACGAAAAATATTTTTTCTCTTGGAACCAGTTGCCTAAAAACATAGTGAATCAATTTGATTTAATATTTTTGTTGTTAACTTAGCTTGATGTTAATTTAGTTTAATTTGACGTCTTTAGAAATAATAATCATCGTTTTGTGATTAGTATTCCGATGAACGTTAATCATTATGTCGAGGTGCACGTCCGTTTAATTTAACACGCCTACAAACATGGATTGTACTATAATTTCATTTACACCTTCATCTAGCCAATTTTAAATTTAAGATTATTATTATAATTTTATTTAACTAATTTGAATTTAGTCCCGTTATTACCATTATCAAAATTTCATTTAACTAATTTACAGGTGATCGCGTTAATATCATTATTACAACGTCATTTAACTAATTTGAATTTAATCTCGTTGAGATTACTATTATAATTTCTTCTAACTAATTTGAATTTAATCTCGTCAATATTACCATTATAACTTTCATTTAACTAATTAAATTTAAGGCCGTCGATTGTTATTACCGCGATTACCACTAGTGCTAGTGAATTACTATTAGCATTATTATTATTATTATCCTCAATGTTATTATTGTTATTATTATTTGCTATTGTCACTATTATCATCATTATCATTGCTAGTACTATTAATGCCGCGAATTTCTTGGAGAATCTGGATGATTTCGCATTAAAAAACCCCCTTTTTTAGAACGATCAGGACCCTTTATTTACGTTTATACGCACGTCGCCGACCAGTGGAGGGAAGCGTGGCGACGCTTCGGTCGAGAAAAATACCCCGATATGCCCCAACCCGGAGAAAACAGGTGGAACGATATGCTTCTGGTGGAGAATACGATAAAACAGTTCAGGCAAAAAGGGCATCCAGGTGATCCAAGTCCGGCCCAAGAAATCCATGATCAGGCTCGAGCGCTTCTGGCCCGCCTCAAAGACCACCAACGCCGGGTCAACTCCTTGGTAGACTGGGCCAGTAATTACCTGGCCAACGTCGAGGATGACATTGCCAATGGTAGGATCGCGGAGTCTTATCACTTTGTGACACAATCTAACTCCAAACCAGTACACAATACAAAGCGCCCGGTAATGATTTTTGAGGAAGATCTATTTACCCGGCCTACTACGAACCGAAATAATGCAGGCGATGGCGACATCATGAATTCTCTTAATAACCAATAAACCCATTTGAATCCAGATCAAATTCAATTTCTCGACCAAACTTCAAAAAAAATAACAAGCAATTTTCAAAACAATCTCCGAAGACTAATATTTTAAATCAAAAAAATGGATTTAAAATTGAAAATCACCTTCGAAATGACAAGAATTTTAATAATTTAAAAGATAACTTCTACGAACATGAAAAATTTTATAAAAACTTGGAAAATAATGATTTAAATGAGCTAATATTTAAAATATTTTTACTTAAAGTAAAAATTAATAAGCTCAATTTTAAAATAACAGATTTTAAAAATTTAAAAAATAATGATAAAAAAAATGTAAATGAAGAAATAATAAAGAAGAACAATGAAGAAATAAAGTTTAAAAATAATAAAGAAAATGAAAAGGAAAAAAATATATATAACCAAAAAAGTTATAGAGATATTTTAATAAATAAAAAGAATATCAATAATGAGAAAAAAGTTGGAATTAAAAAATTTAAAAAAGATGAACCAAATCAACAAAATATTGAAAACATAAATGGATCAAAAAAAATTAATCTTGACATAATCAAGAAACTCACTGATGATTTCTTTAGCAACCTAATATGGACCTTTCATAAATATGGCGAAAAAGTGGATTCAATTAAATCTAACACTGAAATCCTCAAATACGTACAAATAAAATTCATTCTAATGGACAGAAATATCAAAATGCCCTCAAATGCAATCAAAACCATCCAGAATAATATCTCAAAAGAAATTTTTAAATTAACTATTGATAATTATTTCAACCTTTTAAATAATGAGATACTTTTGAATTTTAACAATCGATTTAAAAATTTAAAATATGAATCTTTTATAAAAGATTTTTTATTTATAATCGGTTTAAAATTTAAATCATTTTTAAATGTGTTTGAATATCTTAAATTATCAAACCATATCAATATCAATGCCAAAAAAATTTTTCGCTCGCATCAGGCGCGCGAAACTACTGTACGCAGCTTGTCGACCTCCGGTCGACTCGCGGAAAATAATGTCCAAAACTCTGAAGTAAAAAATATTGGACGTAGCTCATCGACCTACGGTCGACTCGAAAAGAATATTATGCAAACTAAAGAAGCAACAATTAAAAAAAGCAGCTCATTTGATTCCCTCAGCAAAAATAATCGATACAATTTGCTCGCGGACCTGGATAATGGTGAGATGAGAATAACCAAAGAATCATTTCAAAACCAAAAAAAACAAAAATTGACAAGGAGTAAAATTGGATTCATATCTATATCTGGGGAAATGGATAGTACAATGTCATATTCGCCAATTCCCTCGGATATCCAATTGTCTAAGAACTCAATACCTACATCAATTTCAATAAACATGGGCACCACAGATGGTAACAAATCTCCACTTCCTCTACCTCATGTGAAGACTCTGACATGAGTCTTTTCTCTCTAACGCCATCGCAATCGGAGAACAACAATGCCATAAAATATCGTTCTGATAAATCAATCATTCAAAGAGTTCTAAATGTAAAACAAAAAGGTCTACCTGCTGGAATACCACCTTTTTCTCGTAAGAAAAAGAATTTCTTCAGAAATGTCAAACCTGAAGACATAAATAGCTCAATCATATTTAGATTAGACAGTAAGGGAAAAATTGGATGTAGGCCAAACAGGAAAAAACCAGATTGCGGTAAATTTCCTGTATATGACTATGAAGAAATAGTTGAGCATGCTATGATAAATCATGCATCCACATTTAATGAGGAAACTCTTATCGATTGTCATGTATGTCACCCAAAAAGAGGTAAAAATATGCATATGATGACCTTAATCAGATTTGCTGATATTTTTAACCATATCCTGATTAATGAGCATCAAGTTGAAATTGCCAGACAAGACCTAAAAAAGATATATCTACATCTTACAAAAGAGAACCAGTTACACTGTACATACCGTACGAATAACAAGAAAATATTATGCAAAAAAGTGTTTGATATTAGTTCATCGATGAATGATGTGCTTGAGCACATGGCAATCCACTCTGGATACTGCTTTGAGCAACAGAAAAAAATAATGTGCTACTGCGGTATGTGGAAACCTTTTGAAGAACTGATCGAGCATATTAAGATCATTCACCTAAACGAATACATAAACTCAGTTGAAGCCGCAGAACAAGAGGTCATAAACAATACCAACAACATCTCACTTAATTTTGATGGAGTATTGGCCTCTTGTGAAACCCAAAATATTCCCGATGTAGACATATCTATAAACCAAGAATCCTACCTGAAAACTTGGCATTTGGGAAAAATTTGGATTCTGAATTGAGTTGATGGTCACAGCACTTAATCAAAGCATTTGTATATACTTTTGCTATAAGACCTTCTACAATCTATATAGATCCTATTACTTGCAGTGCTTTGATTCAGTGCAATTACAAAACCTTCTTCGAGACATTTCCAATCTCAGACAGAGAATCGATTACCTACCTTTCTATTCTGACACGGAGTCTAATTTTACTACAGACAATGAAAATATGTCTCATATAATGAAGCAACTGGACAACACTGCACCAGGAATGGATCTAATTACAATTACAGATTGGAAGATTATATCCCCAAAGCACGTCCTTATTACCGCAATCTGCAACAACGTGCTGAGGAATGGTGTATGCCCTAAAAAATGGAAATTATTCAGAACGGTGTTAATTCTTAAACCAGGGAAAAAGGATGAAAGTTTTAAAACAAGCTCTTGGAGACCTATAGCGATCATGGATACTGCATACAGGATCTTCACGACGTTATTGAATAACCGTCTCCTAACTTGGATAAAGAAAGGAAATTTGATAAGCCAAAACCAGAAAGCAATTGGAATACCTAATGGTTGTGCTGAACACAGTGCTACATTACATCTACCAATCGATCATGCCAAGAGAGGGAAAAAAGAACTTCATATTGAACCCTGATACCTGCAAGTTGTATCTATATAATGAAGAAGTACCGACAATTTGCAATAAAAACAAGTACAAGTGTCTTGGGATCGACTTCTCACATAAACAGAATCAGGACATTGATGGAAGACTTCAATCGGCACTTGCACTCACTGACTCCCTGTTTAAATCATATTTGCATCCGGCACAGAAGCTAAATGCTTCAAGACCTTCGTACACTCAAAGCTCATCTTTTCATTTCGTAACTGTATAATTGGACACAGAATTCTTGATTGTGACAGAAATCGGATTACACAGGGACGCGAAAAGCAGCTCGGCTTTGATCAGAAGATTAAAGCGCTTCTGAAGACCATGGTTGGGGATAAATTTCATGCTCTGAATAATTTCTTTCTATATGCCCATTGTAAATTGGGTGGACTTGGAGTATCCTCATCCATTGACGAATATTTGATCCAGAGCATTACTGGAATAACGAGGCTTTTTCATTCATCCAACACCGACTTCAGAAAGATGATGATAAAAGAACTCGCACATGCTAGAGGAGAGGAGAACTTTGAAGCTGGGCTTAAATGGCTTAACTGCGAAATCGACAAGCCTTTCCATAACACCTCTTTCTTTGTGAAATTCCAAAAGTCGGTACTTGCTCTTAAACGAAAATTCTCAATATGCGTCAAATTGAAATTCGAAGATGATAATTTCAAATTGGAGATGACATACAAAAATCGCATTTCATACATAGGTTATCGTAACCTCGGAACACTCTCAAAAGACCTACACGACTTTGTGGGTCTTCACTATGCTGAGAAATGGTGTGAAATGCGAGTGCAAGGACGTATTGGAAATGCCATTGGAAACAGTATTACGGCTAAGTACCTTACCTGATAGCCAGCGAGACCCTTAATGACGCACAGTACTGTTTCTTGGTACGAGCTAGGAATAATCTGCTTAAATTGAACTACAGTGCGTACCGCCTAAAATTTAGCCTAGACACAAAGTGCAGACTGTGCCACTTGGATGTAGAGACCCAGGCACATGTGTTTAATCACTGTCTAGCAAAACCAAATGCCCGAAGAGTTAAACATGAAAATGTTCTTATTAGCATAGTTGCCTTCCTAGAGAAAATTGGTTTTGAGATTGATGTGGAGAAATCTCCCAAATATATCTCAATACCAACAAAGCTGAAGCCTGACATGGTAATTAGGTACAATAGGAATAAAGAAATACATGTCCTGGACCTAAAAGTGCCATATGACTCGGTGGAAGGCTTTGAAAAAGCGCGGGAAGACAACTATGTAAAATATAAAGATTTGGCCTTGGAAATCGGAAATGCATTTGGAGAAAAGGCTACAATATCCGCTGTGGTGATCGGATGTTTGGGTACATGGGACAAGAAAAACAATGCCCCACTATCAAAGATTGGCTTGTCGAAACCTGAAATTGTCTCTTGCGAGGATAGCATGCTCTAAAGCGGTAATTGCATGCTATCATATATACCGAGAGCACATATCATACACAAAGAGTGCAATGGCACTACCTTTTTCCATTATTTAGGAAGTATACGAGGCAATACTGATAATTGAATTCGTATTGCAGTCTTTTGTTAGTTTGTTAAACACACCATTGGTGATTGAAATGCTGAGCCTAGCTCGCATATTAGCCGAAAGGCCGCTTTTGTTATAAAATAAAATTTTGAAAAAAAAAACCTGCCCAACGTCGAGGATGACATTGCCAATGGTAGGATCGCGGAGTCTTATCACTTTGTGACACAATCTAACTCCAAACCAGTACACAATACAAAGCGCCCGGTAATGATTTTTGAGGAAGATCTATTTACCCGGCCTACTACGAACCGAAATAATGCAGGCGATGGCGACATCATGAATTCTCTTAATAACCAATAAACCCAAATTTCCTGATCAATAAATAATTAATTGCAATTTTGCGTTTTTGAGTTTATTATATAATTTAAAAGCTACACAATTTGTATGACTGTTTGAGTGATTTACGATCCACGAAATCAGAATTAATGTCGTTAATTACAGAGATGGAGCCCTTACAAATATTGCAGACGGAATTGGAACGCGCCCGAAAAATCAACAAAAATCTCCATGATCAAATTGTTCAGCTGACTATGTAAGTGCAACAGACCAAGGACGTTTGGATGGAGCCCAAAAAGGTGAAATCACTGTACCAGCGGCTTACAGTAGCCAAAAAGAGATGGGCAGAAGAAAGAGAGTTGGTGCAAGGTATGCGAACACAAATAAAGGGACTGAAGGTTGCACTGTCTGCCTGTCAAGAAGGGGCAGCTGTAACCTATCCCTTCGTATTTGCTCCCGCTCAATTGGCTTACCGGGAGGCGATAACATCCCCCACAACGACCCCAACAACAACCCCAACTCTGAACAGCTACCGACCGGGACGGAAGGAGCGGGCTAAACGCCGAGCCGCTCGATTGCTGAACAAAGCCTAATAAACTTGGAGAATGTATTTAACTTGCAAATAATATATCGTTGAGCTTGTAGATTATATGTTTATTTTGTATTTATATATTCATTATCTGAAACGATACCTTCAAAAGTTTGGATAAGTGCCTATAATACCACAACCAACACGCAAAAATACATCATTAAAATACAACAGTTAGGTTTATTTCTAAATTAAAATTGTCGAATTCCTTTTGATATTATGATAAACTCCAACGATAAAACTTACGAGGGACCGAATGATCTAAAGCGAGCACAAGTCTTCTAACGACAGCTCGTTGGACCCAGGGATCGCCCGAGCAATTACAGCATTAGTAATAACGCTCACTTTTTGCGGACAATCCACCCACACGAACACATTTCCAACGTTGCTTAGCAACGGGTACCGAGTGGTAGCAGAGAGATATTTATATGGCGTTACCTGGGAAACAACAGAAAAATTAAAAAAAATCATGATACCCTGTAACCCACCAAATGTAAGACTACTTTTTTCTATATGCATTTAAATTAGGACATACGGGAACAGATGCTACTAAAAAAAGTAAAAAAGTAAATGTTAATGGAAATCAGAACGTATTTTGACATATTTTCATTTTATATAGTAGTTCCAAAAGAAACTGAAGAGGACTTTTTTATAATCGAAACTTTTTTCAACAATATAATTATTATTTTCAGCAAGTGCTTATTTTGTTATTCATTTATCTGATATATTAATTTATGCTGCCACCAAGGAATCACCGTTTTATACTTATAATAATAATAGTAATAATATAAGAATAATAATATTAATAACAATAATATTTATAAATAAATAATTAAATAAATTTGGCAACGATTTAATTAAACGATAACGCCAATAAAAAACCTTTCTTACGATATATTTCGATAGCACAGCTATCATCTTCAGGTACTCAAAACCAACTAAAAATATTATGAATTAACATTTAATTTAAACAAATTATTTTTTATTAATTTAATTTTTTAATAAATAAATATTTTTAAAAATATATTTTAAATTAATTTTAAATTTTAAATTTTTTACTTATATTCTAATTTTTTAAAAATTAATGCAATTTAAAATTTTCAATTATTTTAATAATATTAAAAAAACAAACATGATTTAACATACGTAAACTATTTAAAAACATTCAAAACATTCGTAGTCACAGCACTCTGCACATTAATCTTTGGATCCAATGACCTTATCAGCAATGCTTCACATATCACTCGTTCCCAATAACTACTAAAACTTCTCAACAAAATTCTAAAATCAGACATTCCGATATCACTTTTACAGCCTCTATTGTGTTCACTAATATTGGTCAAACCCTTCAATCGACAATGCTCTAGAACTCGAGTACAGAGATGACGGTAAGTCTCTCCAATGTATGTGGCATTACACCCATTACATGTAAATTGATAAACGAGATCAGAACACAATCCAACCGGAGTTTTTGATTTATTAATAAACATATTGCGTACCTTACACGAATTAGAGACGATCTTATACTCTAAATTTCCTATCAGTTTACCCAACTTCCTCTTATAATTTGTAAAGCCTTCAGAGTACGGCAATACTAACACATATTTAGGCTCAATTTTTTTATATCCATTTTTACAATCACCCAGATCAACACTCAATTCACACCCATCCGACAAATTACATTCAGACTTTCCACAACATGGATCCTTAGGATTTTTTATCAATTTATCAACAGTTTCTTTTATCATCAACAATAAAAATGATTTAGAATATCCATTCTTTATCAACAACTCAACCAATTTATCAACACTTTTTACCGAATTAGCAAAAGTAGAAGATAAAGCCCATGAACGATAAATCAATCCTTTCACCATATTTCTCTTATACTTAAATTCACAAAAGCTTTCTGGAGAAGTATAAAGACCAGTATCAGTTGGTTTTCTATAAATCTCTGTCTCATACTGTTTATCTTTGCGTTGAATTAACAAATCCAAAAACGCAATTGATGACTTTCTCTCCGTTTCACATGTGAATACAATGTTTTAATAGAGGCTGTAAAAGTGATATCGGAATGTCTGATTTTAGAATTTTGTTGAGAAGTTTTAGTAGTTATTGGGAACGAGTGATATGTGAAGCATTGCTGATAAGGTCATTGGATCCAAAGATTAATGTGCAGAGTGCTGTGACTACGAATGTTTTGAATGTTTTTAAATAGTTTACGTATGTTAAATCATGTTTGTTTTTTTAATATTATTAAAATAATTGAAAATTTTAAATTGCATTAATTTTTAAAAAATTAGAATATAAGTAAAAAATTTAAAATTTAAAATTAATTTAAAATATATTTTTAAAAATATTTATTTATTAAAAAATTAAATTAATAAAAAATAATTTGTTTAAATTAAATGTTAATTCATAATATTTTTAGTTGGTTTTGAGTACCTGAAGATGATAGCTGTGCTATCGAAATATATCGTAAGAAAGGTTTTTTATTGGCGTTATCGTTTAACAATAATATTGTTGGGTTTTAATATAAAAAGTCGGTGCTTAGGTCGATTCAATTAACCCAACACAATAAGATTTATTTCCAATTTATATATCACAACTTTATTCACAACTTTCACAAAAATCGATTCAATTCACAATACTCTACACAATTACTCTGCACGATTTCAAAAAATTCAATGCGTAAGAATACGTCTTCCAAAAGAGATGCCCCTGTCAATTTATTTGACTGGTTGATTTATATTTAAGTTTATTACCTCTTTTACTCCGCTCTCTGATTTTGTTGATCTGGCTTTTCTTTTTATACTTATCTCGCAAATCAAGTCACCCGCAAACTAAATTGGTTTTGACATTTCTGACATCTCTGTCCAAAAACCAAATTAGTTATTTCTGGGCTCCCGGGGTTTCCATTTGTTTACAATTATTATTTTGGTGGCGGGATCCTCCTTTATCCGGGTTTCCTTCGTCAATTAATTTCGTTTTCCGTAATTAGAAAATTTGTTGACGTTCCGGGTTTCTCACACTATTCGGGTTTTCTGTTGGCTCGGACTTCCCATTAGCTCGGGTTTCCCATTAACCAATTAACTTTTAATTAATTTCTTTTTTTATTAAATATTTCTTTCTGTAGAACCCTAATCGATTTAATTTTATTATATTTGGATTAGTCTCGTCATTTGGCATTCGCCCATACCCGTTTCTCCCGATAAATATTTATTTTAAAATTTTAATTGATTTTGCCTTTTTAATTATTATTTCGAATATCAATGTTTTTATTGATTTTCCATTTTTTACTTTTGTGCATTTTGGTAACCCCAACATATATCCTCCCTTTAATTTAGATTCGTCCTCGAATCTGTTTATTTTTGATTTACATATATACTCCTAGACATACATACAGATATGCACACATATCATATTTATTTATTTGACGTCCAACGGACACTTCTATAATAATAACGATAATGATACTAATGATAATGATAATAACAATATTAATAAGTGATAATAATATCACTAATTTTAATTACGACGTATGATAATAATAATAATAATAATAATAATAATAATAATAATAATAATAATAATAATAATAATAATAATAATAATAATAATAATAATATTAATAATAATAACATTAATAATACAAAATGTGCATTGTAAACATTAGACGTTTCTATCTCTCAATACTTATATATATCTAATTTCTTTTTATTCATTTTTTTAGAATGACTACTTTATCACAAATTATTTTTATTTATATTGATTTTTTTGGAGCCCTACAACAGTTTTTTAAATTTATCAAACTATTGTGTGATAATAATCATAATGTCTTCTTGTATTTAATTACTTTATTTATTTATTATTCTGTATAATAATAATAATGTCAGCACTAATTACCATCATAATAAATATAGTTTTAATTAATTTTCATCAACCCGTCCACTGGTTACGCTAGTGCTGCAGGTGGTCGGTTTCGAGGTCCTTTGACTCTCCGATTCCGAAGTTCAGGATCTGCAAGTCAAAGGGGCTATCATTTAATTAGAATAATCGCAATAATATAAATAATAACATATACAATATTATTAAATAATAATAATATTAAAATAATAAAAATATTTAATATTAAATTTTTATTTATTTATTTATTATTATTATTATTATTATTATTATTATTATTATTATTATTATTATTATTATTATTATTATTATTATTATTATTATTATTATTATTATTATTATTATTATTATTATTATTATTATTATTATTATTATTAAAATTTATTATTTTCTTCTTTGGGGTGTGGCATGCCAAAATGTTAAAAAAATAATACAAACGAGACTAAATCATTTATTATTAATTTTTAATAAATTATAGATAGTTTATATAGATTTTGGGTTCATTTTTATCTCCACACGTTCAGATCCATGTTTATAAATATGAATTGATTCCTCTCTTTCATAAACAACTCCATTTATTGTGATGTTATCTTCTCCAACATTTATGTTTAACGAAGCCTTTCGTTTTCGACTTGGCAGGCACTTTGGCATTGATCCATATTCCAATGTTGGTAGGATCCATTCTATCGTGACAATAGCCATTGGAATCATGATTTCTTCTGCTTCTTAAAGGAATGTCTCAGTGGCCCATTTTAACTCAGTGGAAAAATTCTCAACCTCCATTACATTTTCATCCATTGTTAGATCAATTTCCGTCATCATAGTCTCTTCAAAAAATTGTGGCCATATCTCTCGTGTTGTTGATATTGATTCTGTTCCTCGAAGCTTTCGATATTCACTCAATGAGTATTCCTTCGATGACTGCTTTTTGGACATTGGTATGTCATCTATTCATTGATTTTCTTCCGCCTGATATACCTTGCGGATGCTTTTAACATCTTCCAACGCAGTGTGGATCCCGATTTGAGTTTCTTCACCACGTATTTCTCTCACAACTGTCTGCCGTTTGAACCATTCACCTCTCCTGGTTACTATCATGTTTTGGAGGACTTGTGATGCTGCAAGATCCCGTACTCCGTGAAGCTTCTCAATCCAAATTCCCAGGTATCTGAGTTCTGCATGTAGGTTATGGCCTACTAAAATTTTACCCACTGTCAATCTCTGTATTTCTAACATCTCCGCGTATTGATATCTCTGATTCCTACTGGATAGCTCTGTGATCCCATCAATCCTCGAATTGAAATACCGGATTCTTCCTCTCTGAGTTAAATAGGTATTTTTAACTACCCCTCCATGATAATTCATAATTGCCACAGCCAGTGGTATCATCTTCACAGTTTCTGATGTCCCATATTCGGCATCTACAAATAATATCTTATCACGGATCTCCTCAAGACTCATTTCCTTCCTTATAAACGACATTTTGTTTTTTAACATGTCTTCTGAAATAGGTAATAATGCCGAATCTTCACTTTCAGCTAGGTGTGCTTTCAGTACTTCATGCGCTTCGTTCTCTGTTCTAATTTCAATGGCTATAATGACTTCTTCATCTGCCGCTTGCATCGTTTTTGTCATTGTTTCTCTTTGTATTTTCCATGATGTTAATTTATTTAGCTCCATCCATAATTGATTTTCCCCATTCAGGATTTCTATCATTCCCTTGATAATGTGTATGTAACACTCCTCCCTTCTGGATATCTGCATCTCTTTCGATAATTTCAATTCGAACTTTAAAACTTTTGATCTTCATTTTCCTATCGCCAATTCTTAGATAATTTGGGATCTGTAGATTATCATTGATTTGGAATTTTTGACCTGTGTGATTTCTCTGTAGTTTGGCGTAGCTGTCATATACCAATCTTGTCCACGGAATTTGTTCCATTTTATGGTAAAATTATTTACAATTAAAGTTAGGTTAATTTTAGATTTTGAAGCCAGGGTTAAGATAAAGCACCCGAAGGGTGCTGTCTCATCCACTAGCTACATAAATAATAATAATAATTATAATAATAATAGTAATAATAATAATAAATTTACCGATTTTTAAATTTAAAAAATTTTAGAATATTTGTTTGGCTATATGGTTCACCCCTGCCTTATATAATTTTAAAAAAAAATTTTTTTGTATTTTATTTTCCTTTACCCATTAATCCCACGTTCATATATTGAGAAATAGATGGCTGAAATTCAAGATCAATCGGCATATTGTTCCGCCGTAAATACATGAAATACAAAGGTGTTTCAGCCGTACTTTCGTTTACTGCATTGCGGTTTGCAAATAAGCAAGGTTTGATAAACAAATCCCAGTCCTTCTGCTTCCAGTTTACATATGATGATATCATATTAATTAATGTACCTTAGTTTCAATAAACTAAATAGTTCCGTTATTGACTTGAATGAATCACTTTGAAAATTTGACCCTTGGTCTGTGAGCATTTTCTTTGGCGCTCCGTACCTAAAAATAATGTTTTCCACAAATATTCTTGCCACTGTTTCGGCTTTCTGATTTTGCATCACATAAGCCTCAGGCCATTTAGTTAAATAATCACAAAACACAATGATATATTTGTTTCCGCTAGTTGTTTCTGTTAGTGGACCGACAATGTCCATTGCTGTCATTTCCAGTGGTGCTTCTGGAACGGACATAGGTTTTAAAGGAACCTTCCGTCCTGCGTTTCTTCTAGTTAAACATATTGCACATGTATGACACCAATGTCTAACACATTTTTCCATAGTATCCCAATTATACTTTTGTTTCAATCTTGATAGTGTTTTTCGAGCTGATAAATGACCTCCTAATGCTCCATCATGATACAACAACAGTAATGTTTTTCGATGTTTTGTAGGAACGATAATTAATAAATTTTCATTTTTTATACATTTTAATAAACCATCATGGATAACATATTTATGTTTTTCTTCGACAACATGCTTCCAGTCACTCTCTTTCTTGATTGTGACCGCATGTTGACGTAATTGATTTAGTTCCTCATCATCTTCTTGATTATTTTGTAAGTTTTCGATATTATTTTCCATTTTAATAGCAATAAATATTGTATCATCGTAATTGATTTTATTTGAAACGATATTATCTCCCTCGGGTATTCTTGACATAGCGTCTGCATTTGCATTCGACTTTCCTGTACGGTACTTTATCTCGAAGTCATATTCTTGCAACGCGATCGACCATCTGATTAACTTACTAGCCGAATCTCTGTGCTTCATTAGCCATTGTAACGGATTATGATCCGTGAAGACGACAAATTTTCTTTCAACTAAGTATTGTCGAAAATTAGTTATCCCATAAACTTAAGCTAACATCTCTTTTTCAATTGTTGAATATTTCTTTTCACGAGGTTTTAATGATCGACTGGCATAAGCAATAACATGATCATTTTCACCTTCGACTTGCTGTCCCAATACAGCTCCTATTGCAACATTACTAGCCTCCGTCATTAATATAAATGGCTTTCTAAAATTTGGGCATCTTAATATTGACTAGTTTATTAAGCTTTCTTTGAGTTTGTCAAAATCTTCTTGCTGAGCCGTTGCCCATTTAAATTTAGTCTGCTTCTTTAATAACGTATTTAAAGGTTGTGCGACATGTGAGAAATATTTTATAAATTTTCTGTAGTAACTGGCTAATCCAAGGAATTGTAGAACTTGATCCACATCCTTGGGGATCAGATATTTCTCAATTTTCTTCACGTTTTTTGGATTTGGTTGCAACCCTCGTCTCAAAATTATATGACCCACATACACAACTTCTGATTTGCCCCATTCACTCTTTGACGGCTTTATTTTCAAGTTTGCATCTAATAATCGCTTGAATACCGTTTCCACATATTTCAAATGTTCGTGAAATTTATTAGAGAATATTATTATGTCTACGATTTATACTAATGCGTGCGGGATGTCACTCTAAACAAAATTCATACCCCTCTGAAATGTAGCAGGTGCTCCAGTTAATCCGAATATTAACACATTAAACTCATACAGGCCTTTACCGTCTAAAAATGCCGTTTTCCTCTTATTTTCCTCTTTAACTTTAAATTGGTTATACCCTTTATTGAGATCGATTACCGTAAAAAATTGCACCTCCCTCATTTGATCAAACATTTATTGTGGGACTGGTATAGGATATGTATCCTTTCTAGTAACTTGGTTTAATTTCCTATAATCAACAAAAAACCTTAGGTCACCATCTTTCTTTTTCACTACTACTATAGACGATGAAAATGGTGATGAGCTATCTCGAATTATTTTGAATTCCTTCATTGCTTTGATTTGCCGGTCACTTTCTTCTTGATGTATATATGGAAATCTATATGGCCGTAGCTTGATTGGGGTTTCGTCTATTAACGGTATCTCGTGCTCAATTATTTGAGTAAGTCCCAAAACATACTCATGATTTGCAAATATATCTTCATATTTTTTTAATAATACCGTGAATTCTTGTTTTTGCTCTATTGTTAAATCATTACTTATAACTTGGGATTTTTTATAAATTTTAATATTTCTGGGTAACTTCTGAACTTCCTCGGATTTAATTTTTGTTAATTTTCCCAATTTCATTTTTGGTTTCATTTGAATGGACTTCATACTGCAATTAGCTATTCTGACTGATTTCATTTCTTTCAGTTTTTTGCCTGGATATACCGGTGCTGTTGACACAAACGTCGGGGTGTACCACTGAGTAAGAATATCAATTCCACTCAATTTAGGCATTAGTTCCAACAAAAACCTGGACTCTGGTTCAGTTGTACTTCTCACTATCCCTTTCCGAAAATATCTTTGCTTGGCCTGCCACCGTTGATATCGTCATTATGAGCACTATTTTTCTTTTCTGATTGACATAAAGATTCCTCGCTTTTTTGATCATTTTTCAACTATGCTTTTACTTTTGACATTTCTTTGTATTGATGATTTGTAACAAAGAACCTAGCCACAAAAGGAATACACCGAATAATCAATTTCCATGACAATCTGGAAATGACATATATTCGATGGGCTGACAATATCTGTGATACTATTACCTTTATTGTTACTACAATTCCATATATTCCAATTAAACCGGCACATGCCTGTCCAAAAAACATAAATTTGGCCAAATATTTTCCATTGTTTTATAGGTAGCTCGTTTGAAATGATCAGGTGTTAACAAATATTCGTAATTAACTTTTCCTTTTTCATTCGGAAATATCGTGTTAATCATTTCCGAGATAACTCGTTCCTTTTTAGATAGAAATAATAAATTTCTTTGGGCTTCTTCAATATCTTCCCTAGCATAAAAACCCATTTGTGCCATTTTATTCAACGATGTAAAGTTGATCAGATACTCTAAATTCGTTAGTTCCAATTTGTCTAGCGTTTTGACTCAACGATAGTCTGGTAATGATATCGATGAATCCAAAGTTAAGCGATATAACGGGGCTAGTAATCGATTACATTGTAAAATCATTGGTTTACTTTGTTCATCCAGCAATATTCGCGTTATTGGTTCCATAAATCGCACTTTCCAATCATACTTAGTAATTTTCACAATGAATTCCTTGCATTTGTAACTATATAATGTTTCCCCAAATATACTCGCAAACACTTCACTTTCTGATATTAACATAGGTGCTACTAAATTTGGATTTGTAACCGCCTTTGCCATACGATTTCGGAGAATTTCTTTGTTTAACTTGCACTCATTTAAGATCATTTCTCAATATACATTTTCCATGATGTTTTGACTAAAATGAAACAAATAATCAATTTTGTTATTAAAGTAATGCGTTAATTTTATATCGTTTCTATGAAATTTAACCTTTGATTCTTCAACAATATTCCTGACACATAAACACCTTTGTAATTTGTTGCATAAACCATTCGGCCACATTTACTAGTAATATCCTTTTTTATAAATCGTATACCATCTGCTGGTATCGTTGACATTAGAGCTGTACTGGTTTGTCTCGTCCACATTGGGGTTGTTTTAATTGTATTATTAAATTTATAGTTTGCATTAAAACTATCAGGTCTTTCTCTAAACTGCTCTCCAATTAACTCTTTAAAATTCATAGTTTTTAGATGTGCTAAATTGCATTTATTTGTTTCAACATTATAGACAAAGATTGATTCTCCAGTTTGACAATTTGCCTGTCTCATATTACAAAATGAGTGTTTGTAATTTGCCTGTGTCAT
Organism: Schmidtea mediterranea; assembly: GCA_022537955.1. NCBI lineage: Eukaryota > Metazoa > Platyhelminthes > Tricladida > Dugesiidae > Schmidtea > Schmidtea mediterranea. Next base: position 20,541,332 of record CM039682.1, read on the forward strand.
CATCAAAGGCTCCTTCAAACTCTCCGAACTAAGTTAAATATTCTTCAGTACAACGGTTTTTTGCACAATTTTACCATTCATTTTGTATGGTTCTCCTTCATAATCTCCATTTGCTTTTAGTAACCCTTTCACAACTAATGTTTCTCGTATTCTATGGTTCACTTTAGCTCTTAATCGAATCTCTGAGCTTATTTTTAACTCCCCCGTTTGAAAAGCAGTTAAACAATTTTCTGGGAGGACCTCAACTGGTCTGGGTATAGCATGCATTTTTATGAGTGACGTATGACTCCACTTGCCACAATAGAATACAAACGTTGTATGTTTAACAATACATTCTCTCACTTCAACTCTCCGTAAATCCGACTCTTGGTACACATAATACTTTACATCATTTTCGATTTTTAGTTTACTCGGGTATGCATCTGGGCATTCTGATATATCCACCACTGAATAAATTTTTCCCATCTCTGTTTGTTAGCAGTCGTATGCAACGAGAGACGCTGACTGTGTAATTATTGCACAAAATATGATCATCATAAACATGGACTATGGAAAAACAATTGTTTTCCTCCATTCTGGTCTAGCTCTTTCATTTAACCGTCTTGGTGGTGAATGTAACTTCCAATTTTCACTTTCATGCATTGAAGGCAGTGGGCACACTGTTTTCCAACCATCTTTTTCTTTTACCCAACTCATCAAAAATTTGGTTATTAATCTAGCAGCAATATCTATTAGATGATCCAAGTCAACCGACTTTACAAACACATGAGTCCCAATTTCTAAAATAGCATAGGTTAAACTTGTTAGCGCTACTTTCTCATTAATTCCATATTTGGTTAAGTCTTCAATTATTGCTCTCTCACAAAATGTATCTACATGGCCAAGCTTCTGAACAACTTCAGGAAGTCGATTTTTCATTTCTTTAAATATCCCTTTTATTTCATCTTCCACTTCTATTTCTATTTCAAACCTCGGATACACTATTTTAACGAGACCTCTCAACATTTCTTTCGTTTCGTCAACATCCTGTTCTAATCTCACTAAATACTTTTTCATCTCATACAAAGTTCTAACCTTCTTCTCTTTGTCGCTTACCTTATTTTCCGATACTCTAAGCTTCTTTTGCCTTTCTAATTCTATAAACTCATCTTTAATACCCCACTCATTTTGAACATTCGCATTTTCATTTTCATTAATTTCTCTATTTTCAATTATTTGTCTTCTTTTTCCGTGTTTCCTTTTATTTCTCCTTCTTCTTCTTCGGTATCTGACTTACTTAACTTATTATTCCTTTCAAATCTCAACCCCTTTCCCGCTATTAAATGATTTACTAAATATCCTACGTTTTCGTTCATTCTTAAATATCCATTTTCATCTAGTACCTGGTGTACAAATCCACAATCATATAAATATTCATCATCAAGTTCCTCACCTTTATATGTCAATATAATAATTCCATTTTTTCCCATAATTTTAGCAGCTCTCTTCCTTAGTCTTTTGAGCACCAATGCTCTTCTGTATACTCAGTTTTCCCGTAACCTTCGTAATCAACTGCTACTACAACTTGTTTTAATTCAACTCTAGCCTCTATCAACTCTCTGCCCAATTTCCTCATTAATTCTTTCAACTTTTCAGCATATCTCGTTTTTCCATACATAAATGATCGTATCACCTCTTCAATCTCCAATTTACTTTCTGTTTCCCATTCCGATTCCTCAATTAGTTCTTATTTATTTCATTTTCATCTCCAATACATAAACTATTCTTTAACTCATTTAAAATTTCTCTCGAACTCCTTTTTACCATTTCATTTTCACCAATTTCACCCAGCACCTTATCACTAATCATACCTGTTATTTGAAAGTCATTTTTATTTCCCGGTATAATACCACAATCTATCAAAAATTAATCATTTTCTAAATACCTATCATTAAATTTTAACTCCACTATCCATCCATCATCTTTCTCCATTAATCTATTTTTCAAATCTTTAACACAATCATTTACTTCACGACAACAAATTACACTTTCATTAATTTCATCAATCACATCAAAAAAAATAAAATATCTATAGACTATCAATGTTTTTATTGATTTTCCATTTTTTACTTTTGTGCATTTTGTTAACCCCAACATTATTATAATTTTGAATGACCTTGAAAAACTATTTGACCTAGAAAATTTTGATATTTACTTTCAGCAGTACTACAATTTATATTTTTAAAAAATTTATAAAGTGAGCAGGTGTAGTCCTGTTTTCAGAAAAAAACAATTATGACTCATACTATAATATCAATTAAATATAAATTAAGACAATCACTTTTTAAAATTTATTCATAAACAAATTCCGAATATTAAGACAACTTAAATGAGTGAATTAAAATATCAAAAGAATATGACATTAATTAATTCATGCTTTTTTTTAAAGTTTGTAAAATATAACTATAGAACATAATAAATTCATTAATTATATTACACATAACCTTGAATGAGCCGGGGTCTTTGTTAAAATTACCTAGAAAATTTTGATGGTTCATACTATGACTCATGGTCTTTGTGCAAAGATTTATACTTCTAGCTGTGCGTCGAAAAACTTTTGGCACTGGCGGAGGATATAGGGTGAGTCAGCGGAGTCCTGATCTAGCATAGTCCCTTCCATCTACTGACATAAAAAGTGTCTACGTATGTCCTAAATATTCCAAAACGTAATTGCTCCGTAACAGCTAAAGTGTGGGTCAAAGGTCAGATAATATATGCATAATTAAAACAGAGTTCTTGAGGATATTTTCACTTTAAATATTAGATTTTCACAAAGAAAAAAATGTTTGTGGAAAGTGTTCGAGTACGTTCCCAATATAATGAAAGCTGTTTATATGCCCAAAGTAATGTACTACTGCATGGTTTCATCACAATATTTAAAAAAAACTATTTGCAAAACTAATTGAATTAAAATCTTCAAATATTTTATGAATTAAGTCATTTTAATTGAAAAACTAGAAGTACTAAATTTTAATTTTTATAAAAGATATTTTCTAAAAAATTAAGAATTTTCAACAATATAATTATGAATTGCAAACGTAAAAATTCAAATTTTCACCTGAGGTATTTTCTTCCTATGAACCAAATTTAGACAATATTGTAATTATAAATTTTCTACTTTTTTATTTATATATATATATATATATATATATATATATATATTTCAACAAATTTAATTATGTTTTCGTTTCAAATATCTTGAATTAGTGTCATTTTTTCCAGTAACTAATACATCAAAGTCATTTCTCAGAGGAAATAAGCATTATAGCCGATAAACATGCATCTAATATTTACTATATAAAAGAGAATAGTTTTGATTTTTAAACAAATATTTTTCTATGAATTTTACGAATAGACCTTGGACTTGTGGGACATTAATATTGATTCTTAGTATTACATTTTGTGTCGGTTTAGAAGGTGAAGATGACACATTTGTAACCTTTCAAGAAATATTGAGAAATGGTAAGCCCGATCTACTTAGCGATAACCAAGATAATCAAAAAGTCATTTCGTTTTACAAATCGAAACGCGTTCCAGGATGGGGAAAACGATCATATCAATGGATTAAGAAAACGCCTGGATGGGGCAAAAGAACATATCAATGGAGTAAGAAAACACCCGGATGGGGATAAAAAACTAATAAGTAATCTAAAACTGTTTTCAAAAATAAAAATTTGAATTTGATATTATTTTGTCTACAAAATCATAGATTTAAAATCAATTAAAATTTAAACAAATTTTTTATTTTAGTGAATGAATAATTTTTAAATGAATAGAATACTTAAGAAAAGAAAAAGGTAGCAAATAATTTTACGGAATTTAAAAGTATTATTTTCAATTTTTTGATATAGATATGTGAGATACGCATTTCTATGTACCAGAATCCACATATGTTAGTTTTTAATAAAATAAAATATTTTCACGTTTATTTATATATAATTATATATTAAAACATAAGGTCGGTAATGATAATTGGATAATTTAATTTATTTTAAAAATAAAACTACTTGCTACTAAAACCCGGTTACATTCGAATACGTCCAAAAAGTTAGTAGGAACACTTGCAAATTAATAATGCAATAAACTAAAAATAATAAACCTTCCAATATATACAGAAAATATATTGTATAGAAAATAATATATGCAAATTCATCAGTCTCAAATGAATTTTCGTATTTCGATAAATAAGTAAATATCTTACATTGGCCAAAAATAATAATTATTACACCTAAACATGTTTTTCTAATCATACTGGCCGAAAAAGCGCATTATGGGAAAGCAATAATGAAACATTATTTGATAGATATATAAAATATGAACAGATTTTTAAAATTTTTTGACTAATTAATTACTGGATAAAAATAAAATACATTAAAAATGTTATGATTTACAAATATTTATTTATTTAATAAATTGTAATTTAAACTTAATTACTTTTCATTAATTTAAATTTTCATCTGTTAAGTGAATTTTGTAGATATAATTTTTTTTATTTTATCAATGAAAAATTTTGCTTAATATATAAATTTTGTCAAATAAAGATGATCATATTTTCTAATTACCTTCATTCTGTAAAAAATTATATACGTAGACACTTTAGAAATGTCAGGATAATTAAATTGAAGAGTTAATTCGTATGTATAAAGCAGTGTATTGCTACCTTTTTCGGGTTGTAGCGCACAAAGTCAAAAATAAGTTCTGTGGCGCACCCAATAACAAACTTATAATTTTTTAAGATCGGGAGAAAATGTATTTTCAAATGTTAGTTCAATATCAGAAAAACTTAATTTTTATTAATGTCAACGCTGAGATTGTTTTTTATCACAAATTAGATTGATACAAGGTTTAATTTTTGATAGGCATACACGCATGTTTTTGTCGATCATTCGCAGTCTCTCGCGTTTCTTGCTTTTCATTTCCGTGAGTGCCAAAAATTCATGCTCACAGAGATAAGAGTTTCTGAACGGAAACAACAGTTCAATTGCTTTGTTGCTCAATTGAGGAAATTTGTTGTTCAAACTTAACCAGAATTCGGAAAGCTCCATTAGTAGTGTGGATATGCCCGTATCCAGGACAACCCCCCAGTAACCAACCAACTCAATAATTTCACAAAAAATAATTTGTGAATTTGTAAATTTCATACCCCTATAATTTAACAAAAAATAATTTGTAAATTTCATGCCACTTAACAACCCGCTAATTTTATAATCTTGTAAATATATAAAATTGGTGAATTTACAGATTTTGTTAAGTTATACACATGCATATACCTACTACTTATTAAATAAATTTAAAATTTGAAATTTTTGAAAGTTTGGAAATAATAATTTAGCAAAAATATATTTAAAAATAAAAATTTTTAAAATATGGTAATTCGAGAAAAATATTTTTATGATCGTTGTGATAAAAATATTTCAAAAGCTCACAAAGCAAAACATGAAAGAACTAAAATACACAAAGCATTATCATCTTTACACTTTTCAGGAGGAGACTTACAACAATTAAGTTCTAAACTTTCAGATTTTCCATGGAAAAAATATTCAGGAGAACACCATCTTCCAGGATATTCATTTTTGCACGCGTCTCGATATTAGACTTGATGAAAATGACAATCCTAAAACAGGAGAAGAACAAATTAATCGTGTTGATGAAGCAGCTTTAAAAAATGATATTGCTTATAGAGAGCAAGATATTCGTTCAAGACAAAAAGCTGACATTGATTTAATACAAGATCTTAATGAAATTAAAGATCCAACTATTTCAGAGAAATTTTCTCGCGTAATTGCAAAATCAGCAATGAAAGCAAAGATCGCCCGTGGAGGTGGATAGAGTCCAATAATTCTTGAAAGTGAACTACATAAATAATATAGAAAACCTAAAATTTATTAAAAATTAAAGTTTTTAATAAAGATATTATTTGGTCAGCAGATTAAATTGAAACCGTAAATTCAAAAAATAATAAAACTATAGATATATTCTAACTATTATAGATCTGTATACGAGATATGCTTGGTGTATTCCCTTGTTAAATAAATAGATGAAAGATCACAAGGACTATCACACAACCCAATTATAGAAAGATTTAATAGGACATGAAAAAATTTAAAGTATAAAAAATTTGCAGACGAGGAAATAGAATTTGGTTTGATATTCTAGATGTTCTATTTTTAGAATATAAAATTCATAGAATGATAAAAATAACTCCAACAGAAGCAAGTAACAATCCTGATTTAATTCGAGAAATTACAAACCATAATAATAATGCTAATGATGATCTAGTTGAAAAACAAAAATTCAATATTGGAGTTAGAGTAAAAATATTCAAATGGAAAAATAAATTTGAAAAAGATGTGACTCATTCAAAGGAGTAAAGAAATATTTATTATTAAAAAGATATATAATACAAACCCTTTTGCTTATAAACTACATAATTTAAAAGATGAAGAAAATTTGGGAAGATTTTATAGTGCTGGACACTGATGGGTCATTAAAATGTTTAACCTGCCTAAGGGTCACTAATTCCCACCCAGCGCCTGCATAAGAGATTTTACCACTAGTCTCCCATCAAAATTGACGCTGGTACTGTGAACTAGTGGATGGAAGGTTAGCAAAAGGTGAGCTCCTCTACAAGAACTGCTAATGCCCTAACCCTCCTTGGGTTCACGAGCTGTCGTAGAAGACTTCATGCTCTAACTCTATCGTCCCCGTCGCAACTATTTATCTAATTTAATATTTAACTCGACAATTTAACCATTTCAACATTCCAATATTCAAATGCTTTAGATCATTTTTAATACTAAGACCAAAATCAATACCAATATGATTATTATTTAAATTTATCGACAATTACAACATTAAATGGTTTATCACAAGATCAAAGTTATTGAACACGCGTTCGCGTCAAGAATATGTCCTATCAGGCGAGCCTTGTGAATTTTGAACAACCTCTCACACTCCTTCTTGATAGGCCGATTCCTCTTCCTATTTCTTTTCGGCACTTCTACTTTCTTTTTGAGCCAGCTTGGCTTTCAAACCCTCTAATTTGGTCTTAAACTTGACCACCGCTTCTGGAAAAAGCCATGTCTGCTACATGTGGCGGCATTTCCGCACCATGGCCTCCGCCCTCTGACTTTGTTTTAAAGCCTCCCGATGATACTCTGAAATATCCCTTCGAAATTTCTCTATTACTCTTCTATTCGATTCCACAGAAAGAAATTAATTTTAACACCTCTAACTTTTTAAACAATTGATTATGAAAATTTAAAATTATGAATAACACCATTCCATATCCCATATATTACTACGGTAACTCTCTTCTTGAGGATGGAAGTCCACTATCTGGATGAAGAAAGGGCTGGGGCACTCGTTTTTGTTTCGGTGAGTTCTTTCCTCAATATTCTCAGTTGTTTCTGACTTTTATTGTTTTGATGTTGTAATCTTTTTACCTCTGCCTCTTGTTGCTGGATTTGGTGACATAATCCTTCTTGTTCTTGCTTCCATTTTCTTCTGTAGAAATTTAACGGGTCTTCATTTAAAGGTTGAGGATTTCCTTGGGGGTTTGGTATAGTTGTTGATGGGTTTGCACTTGTTGTTTTGTTGTCCAATCTCCCTCGTGGTTTCATAATAATTCATTTCTATAATATTTTCGGATTAAGCATCGGTTTCGGTTAATATAAGTATTCATAAATTTTTAATTTTAATTCGACGTTTTTCTCAGTTTCGCAAAATGGTTTTTATAGCTCCAGAATATGATGAAATTTTCTATGTATTACGATAACTCGATAATATGGTTGAAAAACAATGCCACTGCAACGGATGAAAAATGGATTTCTGGTCAATAGCAAAATGCATCTGATTCACGAAGAAAGTAATCAATCTTGATTAGTAATTCATAAAGTAATATAACCGTACCAATACAAATAAAAAAATTTTTTTTTCTTATTTAATACATTTTATACAATTTTTACAATTCTACTCATCGATTGTTACACCCAGGTTTCATCTTTTCCGGCAAAACCTCCACTATTTTCAGTTAGGGGTACTGGAATGATCGGCAACAGCACCATATGCAATTTATTCCTTAGCTGTATTACCTCTGTCCACAATTCTGCTGATATCTCCACTTCCTCAGCCAACAGACGTGCTAGATAATTTGCATTTTCCACCAAGCCATCTAGTTTACTTTCGCACACTTCTTTCATTGTTCCCATCTTTTCATGCGCCTTTTGGAATTTTATCTTCCAGTTACGGGCTTGGTGGCAGATACATTGAACCTTGTGTTCCAATTCTAGCTGGGTTTTCTTTGCCGTTTCTTTGTCTGCTAACCAGCGTCGCCTCACATCCATATATTCATCTTCATAAAACCGTTCAGCTTCCACTTCTTGTTTCTCGACTTGAAATCTCAATTTGTGTTTTTGAATGAATTCTTGTTCATACTTCCGCTTCCAATTTTTGGCTTGCCTCTTTATGTGCTCCAGCACTTTCTTTTGTTGTTCTTCAACGGGTTCCGGCACCCTCATTTTTGATCTTTGACCTCATTTTCCCCATTTTTCAGTAATGGCTTTACAGCGGTCTCTTTCGCTATCCCATTCTTGCTTATAGAACTTTTTATCATAGACCTCTTGTTGCTTGAGCTTGGCTTTCCATTGTCTTGCTTGTCTTTTTAACTGCACGGTTCTATGTTGCTCTTGTTGACTCACATCACGAACTCTATTGTAATTTGACGTTAAAGCTTCTTTCTCTTGTCTCTACTCGTCGAGAAATTGCTGTTGGTTTTCTCGGATCCAGTGGTTTTGCGTTTATAATTGTTCCACTTGGTCCTGTTCCTCTTGAAGTAGTACCGCTAACTGATGACGTCTTGCTTCTAGCCCACAAATGTAATCTTTTAGATCGTAAATTTCTTGATACAGCTTTTCTTCTCTGAATTTGGCTGTTGCAATTTCCTGTTCGAAGATTTCTTGATCTATTCGCCTGTTATTTACCAGTGTCGCTTCTTTAACTTCTAGCTCTAGTCTTTTTACTTCCAGTTCTGTTTCTCTGCCTTCCAGTCCTAGGCTTTTTACTTCCATTTCCAATGTTTATCTATTCACTTCCTCTTCTTTGGCTTTAAACAATATTTTGTAGATTTTTATTGCCATTTTTTCTGCTCCTAGTTTTTCGATTTCTTCCTGTTGTCCATATGGGTCTGTTTGGCTGGCTTGGCTGTTTGTTTCATTTTGACTATTCATTTTCTAAATTAGTTAATTTAAATCTATTATCATACATGATTTCTACTCTATTGTATAATAATTCTACTTTTATACATCGATATGTTTGTGGTTTTTATTGAGTTTATTTTCTGGTAATATAATAATTATAGTTTTTACGATAGGCGCTTTTATCTACATTGAATTTTTTACTATTCACATTCTTATACCATTTACAGTTTATATACAAGATTTTATGATCCTCTAAGAGCTGCTTTCTGTTGGTTCTTACTATTCCTCAAGCACAGGAGGATTTTCCATTCGATCGTACCACGTTAGGATTTCGTTTGTTTGTTCTCTTCTGAGCCTTCTTATCTTTGACTTTGTCTCGTGACTAGGTCTCGTAGCGTCTCTAATTCCGCGATTCTTTGTTGTTGCTGTTCAATAATACTATGTATATATCATACTTCGATTTGTGATTTCGTTTAAGATTATTTGGGATTGTGTCCATTGTTCCCTGGACAGGTTCGCTACACGGGTTAGAAAGTCGCATTGATCTCTCCATAATGGTTCTGCTGATGTTTCATTTGAGCTGCTAATTGGATTCGGTTGCAATTCAGGTGGGAATTCTGGTTGAAGTTGAACTGTTCTTATAATGGTTTCGACGAATGGTGGTACTTCGGCTTGATATCTGCGATTTCTTCTAGATAGATCCATTTCTGAAGATTTTTAATGAAGATTATATTATTTTCTCAATTTCAACTTTTTAAAATTTTATACATCAATGTTCATTTTTTACGCCTCTGCCACGTACAATATATACTTTTATATTAATCTATACATACAACACTACTTTTATATACACTATTTACACTGTCTCATTCTCTCATTATACAAACGTTTCTTGGGGTCTCATACGTAATTGTCGTATGTCCCCATATCTCTCCTCCGTAACTTTGTGAACATCAATTTCACTAGGCCATTTTTGTGAGGCTTCTATTTTTGTCAACTCTTTGATCCAAAGTCCAATTGAATATGAGCTTTGACTAGCTACTTCATCATACTCATTATTTCTTCCGGTCTCTGAACGTTTTAAAGTGATATCATATTCGAATTTTTCTACCACTGGCCATTTTCTTAGTCTTCTCGCTTTTGGTTTGCATTTTTTGATGACTTTCCACTGCTGAATTAATATTAGCGCCATTATGATACTTACTACTGTGAAAGTTATCCATATCATTTTGATCGCGATTTTTGCTTTGTCCGTTTTCGCTGATTTTGTTGATCCTGTAATAGTTGTGGTTTCAGTTCTGATCTGAGCTTTTCTGAATGCTTTGCGAAGTTGGTGGGCTTTCTCCATTGAAATGTGTCTATCGTTTCCCTTAATGTTTATCTTTGCTCGGCTTGTTGTGGTTTGTTGTGATCAGCTGTTTTGGTAATATTATCGATTTTTTATACCTGGTTACTATTTGGCATATTGGTTTGCTTCGTCTCTCCTTATATACGCATACTCGATAAATTCCACCTTTTTCTAGGGTTAACAGTTGGTGTTGTAGATACCTTCTATCACGTATTTTCCGGCATTCGGTTTTAGCTTTCCGACTCTTCTCTTCTCTTTCATCTCTAATACATACTCTAGTGATTCGTTCTCCGAATAAACTTCGAATCATTATTACATCGTATTTTTCCTGATCTGGTACTACCATTATTAGTACTTCTTTTCTGGAGTCTCTTATTCTAGACAAGTTGAGATCTTGTCCTGTTTGTGCTTCCGCTTTCTGATAACCGCCTTCTGAATCGTTGACAGTAGTTTCTCTGGATTTTCTGGTAGAGTTGGTTTGGTTTCTCGAACTTCTTTTTCTTTTGAGTGTTTTTACTGCTACACATACAACATTTCCTTTATTTCCTGCACAAATTACATGCATCGGATTCTCTGTTAGATTACAGTAGTGGGATACCGGCCCTCTAGCTCAGAGGCCATCTAGCTCACATATAACCCCCCAACCCCCCCGGCAAAAAAAATTTTTTCTCTAAGTTTAAAAGTACAAATTCTTTTAGAACAATGACAATGACTCATTCAAGGTCATTTAAACAAAGACCATGACTCATCAAAAAATTTCAAGGTCATTGAAACAAAGACAACGATTCACTCAAGGTCATTGGATGACTCATCAAATTTTCTCAAGGTCATTTAAACAAAGACCATGACTCATTCAAGGTCATTGGATGACTCATCAAAATTTTTCAAGGTCATTCAAAAGTAGGTCAAGGTCATTCAAAAGTTTTTATAAGTAGTATATATTTTGTAAATTAATTTTATTATTATTATTATTGTTATTATTAATATTTTTATTATTATTATTATTATTATTATTATTATTATTATTATTATTATTTTTATTATTTTTATTATTTTTATTATTGTTATTATTATTATTATTATTATTATTATTATTATTATTATTATTATTATTATTATTATTATTATTATTTTATAATTAGTGCTTTAATGTTTTTTAATTTTAATTTTATTATTATTATTATTTTTATCATTATTATTAATATTACAAGTTTTTATTATTATTATTTTCATTATTATTTTATATAAATTTTCAACAAAGATTATACAATTAATATTGAATAGAAAAAGTTAGTTCAATTGTGTTTCATAGTAGACAGGGATAGAACAATTGTAAATGTTTGTAAAAAGTTTAAGAAAAATTCTATATTTTTAAGAAAATATATGCAAATAAATATCAAAACTAATTATGGCTCAAATGTGTGTGTTAAACCATCGATATGTTACAGTGTTTATGGAAAAACTTTAATGAAAATATGTGTTATTTTTCAAAATTTTATGAAATATTTGTTTTATGGCTAATAATGTGTATATGTTAAATGATAAAAATAGTTCAATATTTATGTAAAGTTTGAGATTGTTAAGAAAAATGTAAATAATTTATGATACACACGTGTTTTTTGATTGAAATATAGGTGTTTGTTTTACCGATATAAGAAAAACTATGGACAATTTTTAAGAAAATACACGTAATTTATGATTATCATGGGATTAGAATTTGATTAAAGTTGTGAGAAAGTTGTTAAATTTGAGACCTTAAAATAAGACCTTCAGCAAATTGGTAAGAAAATAGTAGTTATTGAGTAATACTTATTAAAATTACCAAAGTTTTATAATTTTTGACAAGTCTTGATAGATCTTTAATAAAATTTGTTAGTACTTTGAATAAGAATTTTTTAAAAAAAAAAGTTTCAACACAGTAGCAAATCGTAAAGAAACTAGTACTTATCAGTTAATTAAATTAACTAAGTTGAAAAATAATTGAAAAAATTTGTTAGATTTTCTAAAATTTTAAGATTGTTAGGTTATTGTTCTAGGTACTTGTTGATAAGTATCCATAAGTATCCATCAAAAAATATATCCCTATTTAAATATAATTAACCGATGAAATCTACTCAATTGTTAATAATTTTTAATTTAATATAATAGTAATTAATCCACTCTTAAAGTACAATTGATTTTCAGTAAATATTTTCATCTTTTAAGTATATTTGTTGATCATTGAATAATTCTGACTCCATTTATTTCAAGTATTTCACAATATTTAATTGATATTTCATCTCATCATTGAGAAATTTTACCGACTAATTATTATAAGCAATTATCGATTCACTGAATATTTGTTAGCTTCAATTCATATTTTCTCACTTTAATGATTGCTTTCCTCTTTAATGAATATTTTCTCTCTTCAATTAATGTTTTCGTTATTCAATGAATGTTTTTTCCTCTTCAACGAATATTTTTCTCTTCGATGTATATTTTCTCCATTCAAAGTATATTACCCTTGTAAGTTATTAATATATCAATTGATATTTCATCTATTTAGTAGATATCTTTAGCTATCCCACTGTTTTCAGTAATTTCAACGATTTTAGTCACTTAATGTACTATCTCACCAATATTACTTCTTCACTGAAAATTTTCTTTATAGAATATAATCTCTACTAATTAAAATTCCATTTGTTGACTTATTATTTTCAATGAAAATTTAACTAAATAAATTACATCTTTCAATAGATTAGGTTGTACTCGACAAAAATAAAATAATTTTAGGCTATGTAAATCAATTAGAGCTTTTAGGGAAATTTTATAATAATTTAAGTAATATCTAGTTTTACGAGGTATTTATTTTAGTAAATTTTAATCATCTTTGTGAATTTTATGGTTTTCTTTTGAATTTTAATGGATTTAAGGTTTGATTATGTTTTTAATGAAATTATTGAAGAAATTAGGGTAAATCTATAATTTTAGAAACAATTAATTTCTTCTTAATTTATTAGATTTGACTTGATTTTAGAATTATTTTAAATAAAAGTTAAATTTAGGATCAAAATGTTTATGAAACATCTATTTAAGATAATTATTTACCAATTAAAATCCAATTTGACTGAGATTTTGAATAGTAAATGATATTTTAATTATAATTTTATGTTCTATTTAAATAGTTGATTAAATCAGTTAATTTTTAAAAATATTTTAGTGAAACCTAAAATTTTAATTGATTTTACAGTGTAAATAAAGGGGTCAATAATTACTTTCATTTTCAATTCTAATATTGATTTCATGGATATCAATCACAAAAGTAGTATAATTTAGAAATTTTTAAGGGGATGCTCAGTGTGGTTATCAGTATAGTTATGAAAATCATTGAATTATCTCTAATGGTTGACTGGTAATTTTTATTGAATTTATACTTGATTTACTGATTAATTTTAATGAGCAATATGATATATATTTTGTGATTTTACAATAATTTAATTTATGTGGAAAACATAGATTTTATTCGATTTAAGTCATTTTTGATGAATTTTTTAATTGCTTGAAATTGTTGCCAGAACAAAATTGTGGTGATTTTCGATGGAAAATGATGATAACAATTTTGTAATACTTTAAAGAAAATTTATTTTTATTGGTAAAATTCAAATTTTTATGATAATTTTAAGGGAATTTGATTGGTTGAATACATATAGTAAATATGATTCGAATGATGGATTTTTAAGGAGTAGTCGGTTAAACATAGATTTCTAAAGAAATTTTACCTTGTAGGTTTTGAAAAAAATATGTATATTATTGGTGCAGTGTGGGGGGGATTTTATTTCAATGGAAATGATTGGTTAAGAGTAAATTTTACGATATTTTAAGGAAATAATCGATTAAGAACAAGTTTGTTGTCATTTTTAAGGGGTTGAGTTGGTTGAATATCTGTGTTCAAAGGGTAAATATTTTCTAAATGGAAAATATAGATGAGGAATTTATAATATTTTTAGGGGATTTGTTCAGATAGATATCAATATGTGTGTAAATCTTTTGAGAGAGTGGAAATATTGTCAATTAAAGAGAAATGATTGGTTAAGAGGAGAATTTATGATAATCTTAAGGTAATTTGATTGGTCAAGAGAGGAATTTTATTTTAAGGGGATTTCAAGAAATTTATTCAGTTGAATATCGATATGTCGGTGATTTTTATGAAAAATATTGAATATAGTTTGGAATATTGTCGTTTAAAGAGAAATGATTGGTTGAGAGTAAATTTTATTTTAAGGGGAAACAATTGGCTAAGAAGAGAATTTATGATCTTTTAAGGGGAAATAATCGATTAAGAACAGATTTGTTGATATTTTTAAGCGGTTAAGTTGGTTAAGTATCGTTATTTAATAGGTGATTTTATAAAAAAAAATAATGAATATGGTAAAGTAGGAGAAAGTGTTATTTGATGGTAAAAGATTGGTCAAGAGATGAATTTATTTTAAGGGGATTTCAAGAAATTTATTCGGTTGAATATCGATATAAGTCGGTGATTTTTATGAAAATAATGAATATAGCTGGGATTATTGTCATTTAAAGAGAAATGATTGGTTGAGAGTAAATTTTATATTATTTTAGGGGAAAACGATAGGTCAAGAGGGGGAATCTTATTTTTAGGGTGATTTATTCGGTTGGATATCAATGTCAAAAGATGGATACTTAGTGAAATCGATACATTTTCATTGACTTAAGGGTTATCAAAATATAACAATAAGATTTTGGTTAATTTTAATGATATTATTGGAATCTGAATAAAATATACGATATGTGTTCAGTTCTAAGAAATTGTTCGATTCATGCATTCAAGTATTTATTTGATTTTATTATTATATTTGTAATTTAATTAAAAACTAAAATTGATTAGTATTTAAAAAATTTATGTTACCCATTACTTATGTTGTTATTGACAATTTTCTGAATAATTTAAATATTTACGATTATTTCCAGGAATGAAGAGAAATTGTACGATTAAAAACTATGAGCTGTTGATAAAATACATTAATTTTCATTCAACAAGTACCTAGAACAATTACATAACAATCTTAAAATTTTAGAAAATCTAACAAATTTTTTCAATTATTTTACAACTTAGTTAATTTAATTAACTGATAAGTACTAGTTTCTTTACGATTTGCTACTGTGTTGAAACTTTTTTTTTTAAAAAATTCTTATTCAAAGTACTAACAAATTTTATTAAAGATCTATCAAGACTTGTCAAAAATTATAAAACTTTGGTAATTTTAATAAGTATTACTCAATAACTACTATTTTCTTACCAATTTGCTGAAGGTCTTATTTTAAGGTCTCAAATTTAACAACTTTCTCACAACTTTAATCAAATTCTAATCCCATGATAATCATAAATTACGTGTATTTTCTTAAAAATTGTCCATAATTTTTCTTATATCGGTAAAACAAACACCTATATTTCAGTCAAAAAACACGTGTGTATCATAAATTATTTACATTTTTCTTAACAATCTCAAACTTTACATAAATATTGAACTATTTTTATCATTTAACATATACACATTATTAGCCATAAAACAAATATTTCATAAAATTTTGAAAAATAACACATATTTTCATTAAAGTTTTTCCATAAACACTGTAACATATCGATGGTTTAACACACACATTTGAGCCATAATTAGTTTTGATATTTATTTGCATATATTTTCTTAAAAATATAGAATTTTTCTTAAACTTTTTACAAACATTTACAATTGTTCTATCCCTGTCTACTATGAAACACAATTGAACTAACTTTTTCTATTCAATATTAATTGTATAATCTTTGTTGAAAATTTATATAAAATAATAATGAAAATAATAATAATAAAAACTTGTAATATTAATAATAATGATAAAAATAATAATAATAATAAAAATAATAATAATAATAATAATAAAATTAAAATTAAAAAACATTAAAACACTACTTATAAGATAATCATAATAATAATAATAATAATAATAATAATAGAATAAAAATTAAAAAACATTAAAACACTACTTATAAAAAATAGGTAGTATATTAAAATTAAAAATGTTTAAAAATACTATGACCTTGACCTACTTTTAAATGACCTTGAAATAATATTATGACTCATCCAATAACCTTGAAAATAATAATAATAATAATAAATATTAAAACATTACTTATAAAAATAAGTAGTAAATTATATTACTTTTTAACAATAACAGTAAAAATAATAATAATAATAAAATACTGATATTTAAAACAATAATTATAAAAAAAAAGTAATAAATTTATATTAAAAAATGTTTAAAAATAATATGACCTTGAGAAATTTTGAATGACCTTGACCTACTTTTGAATGACCTTGAAAAATTTTTACGAGTCACCCAATGACCTTGAATGAGCCATTGTCTTTGTTTCAATGACCTTGAAAATTTTTGACGAGTCATCCAATGACCTTGAATGAGTCATTGTCTTTTTTCAATGACCTTGAAAATTTTTGATGAGTCATCCAATGACCTTGAATGAGTCATTGTCTTTTTTCAATGACCTTGAAAATTTTTGATGAGTCACCCAATGACCTTGAATGAGTCATTGTCTTTGTTCTAAAAAAATTTGTACTTTTAAACTTAGAAAAAAAAATTTTTTGCCGGGTGGGGGGTTGGGGGTATGTGAGCTAGATGGCCTCTGAGCTAGAGGGCCGGTATCCTACTACTGATTACCCCATAAGTATGGTTGGTTTTTATTCAATCGAATTGACACGCATCTAGTTTCGATATTTTTCATGCATATTTGATCTACTCCTCTATCACTATTACTGTTCATAAGTACATTGTTGATTCCTGGTATAGCTTGAAATCGTACTCCGTTTGTTACTGCCATAATATCTCTACAAATGTTATCTTTTATTTTGCACGATGATTGTTCTCTTTCTTGTATGGTAAATTGATCATCATTGTCTATAATAGTGAAGTTGCAACTTATTCCCGAGTTTCTGTTAGACGAATACATATTCCTTCTTTATTGTTCATCATTTTCAGAATGAAAGCTCCGATTTCTCTTTTGACATTTTCTTTGATACTCCAGTCTGATTTTAAAGCAGTTTTGATTATTTTTGGTATAAATTCTCTGCTCAGGGTTTTGGTTGCTTCGCATACCATACCGTTTACGTTTTCTACACAAATTAAATAATCCATGTTTTCAGTCAAATCGTCTCATTTATACTGTTGATTTTTGTTTAGTGTCACTTTTCTGCATTCTTTTTCATTATCAATACAGATTTGGTGGATTTGCTTGTTTCCTATATTCGTTATTTTTATTGCACCCACACTTGTTTCCACTTGAATTTTTAATTTGTGTTTCTGTTGCGTTGCAGGAGTTTTTTTGATCGCATTTTCCTCGTTCTTTCTTATTTCGCATTTATAGCTCTTTAGGCCCATTATACAGATTTTATACGTTGAATTTTTGGTTGTATCCCCGAATACGTAAGTTTGATTCTGTTTCAGATTCCATGTTTCACAATGGTAGGTTATCCGTTCTGAGGTTATAAAAATCATATTAATTTGTCGTTTTCCAGTATTCGTGACTATTATTCGAGTTTCTTTAACTTCGATTGCCATTTCTAATTTCTCATTAGGGAATTCTTTTGCTTCCGTTAGATTAATTGACGTTATTAATATTAATAGTCTTTGTAGTAGGGTCTGTCGATTTTAATTCTTTTGTAGTTTCACCGTCTGTTTTTCATAATTTATAATTTCGGTTGATTTCTGCTTCTCGATTTCATTTGAATCTGATTTTGGTTCCTTCTTGCTGGTTAATTCTGGATCTTGTTTCTCGTTGTCCACGGTGTCTCATTGATCATCTTCGTCGTCTTTATCATTTTTGTCGTTGTTTTCATCATCCGGGGTGTTCTTGGAAATGTCGTCCTCGACATTTATTATTCTGATACTTTCGTCATATTTTTCGATGATGTCTTTTTTGTCTTTCTCGATCTCTTCTAGTTCGACTTTCCATCCAAATGAATTTTCTTGTTTTCTTTGCCAATTTCGAACTTGAGTTTCTAACTCTTCTTTTCCCGATTCGATTCTTTCTGATTCGTTTTCATTGTCGGTGAATTTTATCTCTTTTCTTTTTAGAAGTGCTTTTATGGTTTTTGGTAGATTTCGACTAGTCTTGATGGCATTTTGTAAAAATATATTCTCATGGTCCTCGAATTCATTTACATTAAAAATTTTGGTTTTACAACGTCCTGTTGTCCATTTTATTAATGAGGCTGCTGCTTGATCATGACCTCTAATTATTGCATCCTCCATAAGATATCTATTTGGCCATAATACGTTTAAATCCTCTTTTGTTGCGTTAACCATTATAAATTCTATTGCCATAGGTTTCCTAGATTTTGCGGCATAAGTAAGGATTGTTCATCCTTTTTCATCTTTTTCGTTCAGTACCAAACCTGTTCTCATTAATACTCTCAGAACCTCTTTAGTTGCATCAGCTGCAGCTGCAATCATTAACGGTGTTTGGCCTCTTGAATTTCTTAAATTCGTGTGTTGTCCACATTTTTCCATTAATTTAATTATTTCTAACGATCGCGTTTCATTTTCGGCTATTAAACTGAAATAATGGTACGTTTCCGTCTGAATCTGTGCAAGTAGATAGTACAGGTATTCTGTCAATAACTGAAGTCATTTCCGCTTGATCTAACTTTTCTTTGGCATAATCTCTCATCATTGATGTGATTCCTCCCAATATCTCGAGAAAACTTCTGTCTTATTCCCATTCTGGCATTATTTCTTTGGTTATTTCTACGATTAGGTTCATTTTTGCGATATGCTCCATTTTTACATCGTCGGGTTTGGGTTTTGGGTTAAGATCCCATTCTTTGTTGGTGACTTGTCTCAGCATACATATTTGCCTTGTTTTCGATCTCGTCATAATTTTCCTTGCTTCCGGTTTGACTGTTGCTGTTTTCGCTACAGCTTTTCATCGGTTCACATTTACATAGATTGGTCTGACTAGCGGATTATTAACGAATTTCACTCTTACGTTATTTTCGTTAACATAGATGATTTCATAGGGACCCTTCCCTGTTCTGCGCAACTTTTTTGCTGTTCCTGGAATGATTTCTGGTGTTTCGATTATCACCCAATCTCCGATTTTAAATTGATGTTCTTGCACGTTTCTCTGTTTGTCGTGTAAATCTTTATAACTTTCTTGGTTAAAACGAATATTCATTCCGGCAGTTTTCCAAACTTCTTGCATTCTTTCTTTGAATTTACTGACGTTATCATCAATTTCCATGTATTGTGAGACTGGTGGTTGATATTCCAGATCCATTGGCATATTTCATTCTCTTCCATACATTAGTTTGAACGGACTCATCTTTGTTGCTGAGTGAATTGACATTCGGTAGGCCATCAAACATAAATTTATATATTCATCCCAATCTCTCTGGTGTTTGCTCACATAGTTTGAGATCATTTCAATCTATATTCCGTTGAATCTTTCGGTTTGTCCGTTTGTTTGTGGATGATATGGTGAGGTTCTCAGTTTAGAGATTCGGAAATAATTTGTCACTTCGCTTAGTATTTCGCTCATAAAATTGTTTCCTTGGTCGGTCAAAATTTGCTTTGGTGTATCAAGACTTTGGCAATTGTTTTTGCTTTCTGATCTGGCATTGTGAATGCCTCTGGAAATTTCGTCAAGTAATCGATTATTACCAATATATACACATTTCCTTTATCAGATTCTGGTAGTGGACCTACTACGTCCATTGCTATCATTTTCATTGGTTCTGGTGGTATTTGCATCGGTTTCGATTGTGCTTTCATTTTATATTCTGTGCTCTTTCGA
The DNA here is from genome assembly GCA_022537955.1 of Schmidtea mediterranea. Taxonomy (NCBI): domain Eukaryota; kingdom Metazoa; phylum Platyhelminthes; order Tricladida; family Dugesiidae; genus Schmidtea; species Schmidtea mediterranea. The sequence continues at coordinate 20,561,778 of CM039682.1, forward strand.
GTGGGACATATTAAACAATTTTTTATCCAATCTTTCACATCATCTGTTATGTTTGGCCAATAATACTTTTGTTTCAGTCTGGCTTCCGTCTTCTTGGCTGACACATGTCCGCCCAATTTTCCATCATGATATTGTATCAGAATTTCTTTTCGTCTACTTTCGGATAAGCACATATATCTCTTGTCTCCGTCCAATACCATCAACCATTCCTTTTCGATCGTATACCGATGTCTATTTTTCTCCATATGCTCCTTTAATTGATTTGATTTTTCGAAGATTTTCATATCGTTCGTATCTAAATATTCGATTATTAACTTTAACTCACTATCTTCTCTTTGTTCTTGTTTCAGTTGAGTAAAATCGATATCCTCTGCAATTATCATACATATACGTCTCACGTCATTGTCCATTAATTCCTCGAACACAAATCTCGACATACAATCTGCATTTGCATTAGCTTTTCCGGCTTTGAATTTTATATATGGTGAATATTCTTGAAGTTGCATTTCCCATCTCATTAATTGGCTTGATGTTTCTTTGTGCTGGCCTAGCCATACTAAGGGGTGTGATCAGTTGTGATTATTATTTCGCGTCCCCAGTCAAGTATTTAAAATGTTTGATCGCTAAAATTATTGCCAAGGCTTCTCTTTCCGTAACTGAATAATTTCTTTCGTGCTTTTTGAACGTTCTACTGTAATATCCAATCACTCTCTCACGGTTTTCATCATCCAATTGGCCTAATACTGCTCCGGCTGCGTATTCACTTGCACCCGTTGCTAACAAAAATGGTTTATTGAAGTTTGGATGAATCAATATTGGAGATGATATTAGATTATCTCTCAACGTTTCAAATGCAACTTGTTGCTCGTTTTCCCATACGAAATATGTATCCTTTTTCACTAATTCTTGAATTGGTTTTGCAATTCCTGCGTAATTTTTAATAAATTTACAATAATATACACATAAGCCTAAAGATTCTTGAACTTGTGTTACTGTTTTCGGTATCGGACAATTTTCTATCTTTCCCACATTCCTTGGATCAAGTTGTTTTAGCTGATACGATATCGCCTAAAAATGTAACTTTCTCTTTGGTCCAATCACATTTTGAAGGCTTCAGTTTTAACTTCCATTGAAGTAATCTGACGAATACATTTCTAATATCTTTTAAATGCTGTTCAAATGTATCTAAATATATTAGTAGATCATCAATGTACTCCATACATTGTTTTATTCCACGCGTTACAAAATCCATGCATCTCTGGAATGATGCGGGTGCATTTGTTAGTCCAAATGGCATCTTTTTAAACTGGTATAGGTCTTTTCCGATCGTAAACGCTGTTTTCTCTCGATCTTCCTCTCTAACTTTAATTTGCCAGTATCCGCTTTTTAAGTCTAGTGAGGTAAAATATGCTGCTCTTCTTCTGGTAGCCATTCTAGCTCGTCCATATAAAAAGGAGTTTTTTCTTTACACAGTTCATCTGGAATCTCTTTCAACAAATCTTCTGATATCTCGCTTGGAATATATTTGGTCCATTTTGGTAATACATTTTGTTGTTTTAAATCCCAACGAGCTTATTCCTCGTCCCATGTTTTTATCCACGGCGTTGGTTTGCAATCTCTATCGTTTAGAAATAATATTTTCCGGTATAATTCCTCGTCTTCTCTCCATACGTTGCATTTTTATAATATTCGATCCATTTTACTTTTCAATTTGGTCTGGAATTCTAATATTTTACGTTCCTCTTTGTTTGCTCATCTTCCAATATTCCTAGACTGTATATTGGAGTTTGATCGTTTTCCTCTAAAAAATTCTCATTATACATTAATGTCACATCCTCCATCATTCCGTCGTCGCTATTTTCTCTCACTTTGGTTGAAATTTGTTGATCGATTATTTTTATTAGATCATCTACTCTACAATCTGGGTCCACTTCAATTAGTTGTTTATTGCCATTAGGTAATTTTATCCTCAATCTTATGGGTTCTGTTCCTTTCATAGCTCTCTGATATTTGCCATAAGCTTCGATTAGTTCACCTGCTCGTTCATCCGTTAGCGTCATAATCTCGGAATCTCTCACATGTTCTACGAACTGTTTCATCGAGTATGGTCTTCTAGTGTTTATTCAATCGATAAATTTTCTTGTTTGGTTGACTGCTTGTTTAACCAATATCATTTGATTTTCCATCATAAGAAGTTCTTTCGCATTTATTTCTTGGGGTTTAATTTCGTTTTCGAATACCAGTTTAATGTCTTTTAAAATCTCTTCTAATTGTTTCTCTTGTCGATTCTTTTCAAGTGATAAAATATTAACGTTTCCCAGCCATATCATTTCATCCACCAAGTGCATGCCTGCTCTGATTTTCCAACCATTTATATATAATTGTGCCTTTTTCCGGCCGTTTCCCATCTTTTCTTGTATCGATTGGTACAATTCATCAGTACTTGTTCCTGTTAACTGGATTATTTGCTTCGAAATTTCTGGATGTTGGATTCTAATTTGATATTTTTCCGCTTCCACTTTTTTGAGTTCCTCTTTATATTCTGTGATGAAATTTTTCCATATCGCTGTTAATACACCCTTTTCAAGTCGATACGCCTGAGTTACTAACTTTGTAAATTTCTCGAGTGTTATTTTCTCAATGAACTGTTTGTTACATTTAACTTCGTATACTATTTCATATACTTCAGTTAGTAGTTCCCATTCGCCTTCGTTTATTTTCATTGATTTTGCTTCATCAAAATCATCTTAGTCGCTAGTTGGTGGAGTTTTAATTCGACTGATATTATCGCATGATTGGAATAGTTCGCCTCCCAGACTGCTAAATTTCACTCATTTTGTCTTCCGGATCCGTTTGTCCGTCTTTTAATTGTCTCAGCATATTAATTTTTAGTGTTTTGGTTGGTTTCTCGTTGCTTATAGAATTGCACCATCTTTCAGTTGTGGCCAATCTCTTTTCTAAATTTTGTTTGACTTGTTCATCTGTCAATGTTTCATCTTCTCGTTGGATTTTTTCTTCTAGTTTCCGTAGTATGACCCTTTGGATTTGATATTTTGTAGCTATAGCCTCCTTTGAAGGTTTTGTTATTGTTTTCGTCTCGCCGTTTTGAATTTCTTAAATTTTCATTTGAATTTCTTTAATTTCTCGTCTTTTCTCTTTTTTCTCTTTGATGAATTCTTGGATTCGTTTTATTTTCTCTTCGCTGGTCAATTTACTCATTTCACATTTTGTTTTATTTTCTGGCATTGCGTCATCGTTATCACTCGTTTTGCCACCGTCACTGTTCACAACACACTGCTCCGCAGTGTGAATTTCGTTTTCATTTACCACTCTCATCATATTTATGCGTTTCTTAGTTTCGTTTCGGCGTTCCCATCTTGTTGTATCTCTTTTGCCTCTTCCATCTGTAACCTTTGACATTCCGCTCTCTGTTCTTGATTGACGTTTATTATTTGCTCTCTGACATCTCTGTTGTCCTGCAGCATGTTTATTCGTTGTTGTAGATTATTGCCTTTCATTTGTTCTATTTTGTTTCGTAGTCGTTCAACTTCTTGCATCAAATTGATTTGTACGTTTGCATTTGCTTGATTTGGTCCAGGTGGATTTGATTGTATCTGATGTGGGCAATTCCTTGACATGTGCCCCACTTGATTACATGTGAAGCAAGTTACTACTCTCGGTTCACCATTAACGCGATTTCTGCCGTATCCTCTGTTGCTGCTGTTTCCGTTGTATCTAACGTTTCCGTTTCCGAATTCTCTGCAGATTACTTCCGTATGGCTTCTTTTATCGCATCTCTGACACGTTTTTGCTTTGAAGCACTCGCTGCTTTGATGACCGATTCTCTGACAAATCTCGCATATTAGTTCGTTGTTTCCGTTGTTATTGAATCTGAAATTATTAGTGTAATTCAAATTACTGTTACCATTATTAATTGGGTTTCTTGTGGGTGGAACTTTGAACATCTGTTGTGACCTTGGAATGAATTGATTCATCGTTAGATTGACATTAGTTGCCTGACTGTTGGTAACTTCACTGCTTGTCGTTGTTGTAACAGCTCCTGCTGTCATTGCTGCGACTTGTAGTTGTGGTAGTCGGAATGTTTCACATATATTGGCAATTTCAAGTGCTTTATTTACTGTTTGCGATGCTTGGCTTCGAAATATACATCTTGAGCACTCCCTGTTAAATACAGTGGTAGTTTCTGTCTAATTGCTATATCTAGCCAATGACATATTGTCGTATACACTTTGAATTCTTTTATGAACGTTTGAAATTTATCGATACTTCCGTCAAATGGTTCGCCTCGGAATTTCTTTCTAAACTCCCCGATATCCATTCTTTCTGGTTGTGATGTCATTTCATTGCTGTTGGTCTCGTTTTCTGTCATGTTGATTTGGCTATTAACTTTTGATTCTCCTAAAATACTGTTCTCCTCTTGGTCTGTTGATTCTCTGTCGCTGTTCTCGTTGTCTGATTGATTGTCTAGAATATCTTCAAGTAATTTAAGTCCTGTATCTTCGTTCTATGATTCAGTGTTTATTATTGTTTTGACTGATTCTGGTTTCTTGGTAGGTCTCCTTGAATAACTTCTTGATCTTTTTGCGGCTTGGTGTTCTACTGTTTCGAATAAACTGGGGTTTTTATTGATGTCTGCTCTTATATAATTAATAATCAAAACTAAAGAAAACTAAAATAAATTATAAAAATGGATCAATATTCAACTGCAATAGTTTCTAATTTGAATGATTTCGATTCTCAAGATTATTTGTTTCAAATAAAAACATTTAGAAAGAGCAAACGAAATATGGAATAAAAATATTATTAATCAAAAAAAACTCTTCAACAAAACTTCTTTGAGAATGAGCAACAATAACAAACAATCATTAATACAATTGATAAAATTGATCATTCTCCTGAGAAACCAGATCCTATTAAACATTTAACAATGTCAAAATCAACAATTCTAATTTAAATATGAAAACTTTTAAATTAAATATTAATCCTAAAATATTTCGCAAAGTAATAGGTGTTCCAAGATTAGTTTCTATAAATATTCCAGATGGAAATGAACAATGACAAGAATTAATGATGGGAGATGTTTTAGTCATCATCAAATTTCAAGAAAATAAATTTTATATTGTTGATTCAAGATCAAAAAAGAAATATGAATTAACAATAAAATTATTAACATGTATTGAAGGATATGCTTTTGGACATGTTGGAGAAAAGAAAGATTTTACAAAAGAAAATCTACAAAATGATAGAGATAAAATAAAAGTATATTTAAAATTAACAAACGATATTTTAAATAAACTTGAATATTATAAAATATTGACAAAATTCTATAAAGAAAGTTCTACACAAGATTTCTATATTGAAGAAGACCAACCTAAAGAATTAGAATCTGATTCAGATTTTGATGGTTCTATAAAATCTTCAAAACTGAAACTTCAAAAAGTAAATCTTTAAAATCTTTAAAAACTGAAACGATTCAAGGTAAAGGACTCCCTTCGGTCAAACCCAAACTCGGGATTGAACAGAGTCCACCTTTTGGGATTTTTTATTTTCCAGATAATCCATTTTTATTATTTGAATATTTAACAAAATTATTAGCAGCTACAAAAGCAGGACATTCAAATACATATAATCAAGTCAATGCAATTTTAAAAAGATTATTAGAATTAAACTTAATAAATTCTGAATACTACAAGAAAATCCTTAATAAATACTTTCCTCAATAAAAAAAATAATCCTAAAAAATAATCCTAAAAAATAATCCTAAAAAGTAATCCAAAAATGACGAGTTATAATTTTGATAAATATTTTAAATTTAATCATGTTAAAAAAAAGATTTTCTTGAAGTTTTTCCATTAATAGCAAGTGCTCAAGCAATAAATGAAACAGGTAAAATTTATTTTAATATTAACCAATCTTCAAATCCACTAGATATTTGTAATTCATATTTATATTTTAAAGTAAAAATAACTGAAAATTCAACAGTTGGTGCAGAACTTGATAAATTTGCATTTTAACATAATTGGTTTTTAAATCTATTCAATAACATTGCTATAAAATTAGGACCTTCAGAATTGGAAAGAATGATTCTCCTGGACCATGTTCATCACTTTTGTATTTTTTAATGACATTCTGATTTTTTTTAAAAAAAAGGTAAATTAAGTGGATGAATTCCTGATGTAAAAGATGGAGATGCAAGGGATCAAAACTCGGGTTATAAGTGAATTGTACAAGACTAGTTTTGAAGGAATGCATCCTTTAAAAACTTTGTTTGGATTCATTTAAAATTATGATAGATTGATTTATCTTGTACCATTTGAATTATCACTTACAAAGAATAATGATTACAAAAGTTGTATCTGTTGAAGTAAATTTAAAGTTGAAAATGCTATAAAAATAAAATTTGAAGCACAAACACTTTTGGCTCCATCAATATCTTGTAACCCTAAATTAGACAATGTTATAATGGATAATATGAATGAAGATAAACCAAGTATTGTAAATTATTTACAACGAATAACAACAAGTATTGATGTACCAACAGGAACCAAATATAGTTTTAAATTCTAGACCTCGATACATTTTGATTGGATTCAAAGATGAAAAAACTGGAATAAAAATTAATAATTCAAAATTTATTCAATCTAGTGGTGGAAAAGAAATAAAATATTTAAAGATTCAATTAAATACAACTTATTATCCTTTGGATCCAATAAATTTTAGTACAAACGAAAACTTTAAAGCAAAATATTTTGGTGTTGATCCTCAACTTGGTATGAAAGATTTTAAAGATTTGTATTCTATATTTTTTTTTGATGTTTTTCAGAACAAGATGAAAAATTATCAATAAATGGAGTAAATGTTATAATTAATGTAGAAATAGATGCACATTTTAAAGCTAATTGTTTTTGTGTAATACTCGTTGAGAAACAAATCGAAATTCAATTAAAAAATGGTAGAATAATTAATGTTTTGTAACCCTTTTTATTATAAAATGGAAGACAAATTAGAAAAATTAATATGTTTGCTACAAAATATTCAACATATTTACGTTTTAATTCTAAAGAATCAGATTTCACAACAACGTTTCCAATTCCTTTAGAATTAAATCGAGATTATAATTATGAGCTTGGTATTCAAAAAATTGATCCCCTAAGAACTAATATAGAATCCATTATTTTAATGACAATTCCACCTGGGGCATATGAATTAGGCGGTTTATTTAAATTAATAAATGGATTGGTTAAAAAACAATTTAATGGTAACTCTGTTAAAGGTTTTGAAAATCCCTTTAATTTTATACCAAATCTTCAAACAGCAAAACTACATTTATTAATTAAAAAAGGATATCGATTTTATTTTCCTGAGAAAAATAAATTATGTGGATTTTAAGGATATACAAAAAAAGATTTATGAATGTGGTGAAGAAATACACATTGATGAAAAGAATGTAAATATTTCAAACATTACTGCAATAAATTTAAGGAACATACCAAGATGAAAAGCAAGATAATTGTTTATATAGTTTACCTTATAAGTAGGTAGTTAGTGGCTTTCTGCCACCCCACACAAAAGTCCCAGTAATCCCCCCACAGGATGACGGAATAAATTACGTAGTTACGTAATTAATCCGGAATTATTTTGACTCCATAATTCTATAATCAAGATAATTTATTTTGTGTTTGCATGTTTTTTTTGAAATTATTTTTTGTGTATTTATTTTAAATTATTTTTGGTAAATTTTTGAATTAATTTTAAAATAAATGTTAATTTGATGTTAAGTTTTTTTTAAAGTAATTTTTAATATCAATTAAAGATTTAAATATAATTTTAGTTTTCGAATTTTATATTATAATCTTAAGTTTGAAATTTATTTTAAGTTGAAATTTTTTAATACATAAATTTAAAAGTTAAAACTTTTTATATGTGTTTTTTAAAGATGAAAAAGTTTTAAGACAGTTTGCTAATTAGTGTTACATGCGATTAAAGTAAGAATGACATTTGTTAAATTTTAAAGTATAATAAAAATAATAATAATAATAACAATAATAATAATAACAATAATAAAAATAATAAAAATAATAATAATAATAATAATAATAATAATAATAATAATAATAATAATCATAATCATAATAATAATATTAAAATAATAATAACAATAATAAAAATAATAATAATAATAATAATAATAATAATAATAATAATAATAATAATAATAATAATAATAATAATAATAATAATAATAATAATAATAATAATAATAATAATAATAATAATAATTAAAAGATAACGCCAATAAAAAACTTTTCGTACGATATATTTTGACAGCATAACTGTCATCTTCAGGTACTCAAAACCAACTAAAAATATTATGAATTAACATTTAATTTAAACAAATTATTTTTTATTAATTTAATTTTGTAATAAATAAATATTTAAAAAATATATTCAAATAACTTTTTAATTAATTTAAAATTTTATTTCTATAAATATTATAATTTTTATTTATATTATAACTTTTAAAAAATAATGTAATTTAAAAATTCAATTATTTTAATAATATTAAAAAAAAGTTTTTTTTTAAAAAAACAATACATAAACATGATTTAACATACGTAAACTATTTAAAAACATTCAAAACATTCGTAGTCACAGCATTTTGTACATTAATCTTTTGATCCAATGACCTTATCAACAATGCTTCACATATCACGTGTTCCCAATAATTATTAAAACTTTTCATCAAATTTCTAAAATCAGACATTCCTATTTCATTTTTACAGCCTCCATTGTGCTCACTAATATTGGTCAAACCCTTCAATCGACAATGCTTTAGAACTCGAGTACAGAGATGACGGGAAGTCTCTCCAATGTATGTGGCATTACACCCATTACATCTAAATTGATAAACGAGATCAGAACACAATCTAACCGGAGTTTTTGATTTATTAATAAACATATTGCGTACCTTACACGAATTAGAGACGACCTTATACTCTAAATTTCCCATCTGTTAACTTAACTTTCTTTTATAATTTGTAAAACCTTCAGAGTTCGGCAATACTAACACATATTTAGACTCAAAATTTTTATATCCATTTTTACTATTATTTAGATCAACACTCAATTCACGCTCATTTGACAAATTACACTCAGACTTTCCAAAACATGGATCCTTAGGATTTTTAATCAATTTGTCAACAGTCTCTTTTATCATCAACAATAAGAATGATTTAGAATACCCATTCTTTATCAACAACTCAACCAATTTATCAACACTTTTTACCGAATTAGCAAAAGTAGAAGATAAAGACCATGAACGATAAATCAATCCTTTCACCATATTTCTCTTATACTTAAATTCACAAAAGCTTTCTGGAGAAGTATAAAGACCAGTATCAGTTGGTTTTCTATAAATTTCTGTCAAGAGTGGAATTTATTTTAGTGAAAAATAGTCGATTAAGAACAATTTTGTTGTCATTTTTAATTGGGTTGAGTTAGTTAAATATTGTTATTTAAATGATAAATATTATCTAAATGGATATTTTTTGTTTTTATAAAAAATATTGAATGTCTGGAAATTTTGTTATTTAAAGAAAAATGATTGGTCAAGAGAGGAATTTAAAATATTTTTAAAGGAATTTATTGGGATGAATATCGGTGTTCAAAGGGTAAATATTATCTACTTGATAGGTTTTTATGAAAATTATGAATATAGTTGTTATGATTGAGTGAAAAATGACATTTGTAGAAAAATGATTGGTCAAGAGAGGCGAATTTATGATATTTTTAAGGGTATTGAGTGGGTTGAATTTATAAAATACTTAAGAAAATTGTTACTTTTTTCATTGATTTAAGGTTAATCAGAATATATCGATAAGATTTCAGTTCTAAGAAATTGTTTGAGTCATGTAACTATTTGAAGCTTTGTTGAATGTATTTACAAGCGGAAAAGTGGTTGTCATGGGGATAAAATTACTAGAATACAACCCTCTAGTACAAAAAATATTTAATTTTATAAAACTTAAAATTAATAATCTTAATACCGACGAAGAAATACTAGATTATTTATTAAGCACCGATTGTGTTTAAATAGATAGATTTCTGACGATTGTAAAAATTCAAAATAATCGACCAGCAAGAAGCATACGTATTCGAAACAATTCTGATGAAGATGGAAAAGCTCTTTCCGAATATGAAGAACAAGGTTTCGTATTGTGCTTGTGAATCTTTGGCAACACATATTTATCAAATGACCAGAATCAACATCGAAGAAATTGTACGGATGGATTACGAATCGGTTCAAGGATCTGGTTTGAAATGTCTAGATGAATGCATTGTTTGTGCAGATCCTCAATGCTGACTTGCCTATTTAGATGCATATGCTGCAGGGACTACAAGAAGAATGAAGTTTTCCATATTTTTGTTGGCAGAACTAAGAAGAGCTTATTATAAGATGATTTGTGACGATGTAAATTAAATAAATTTTTAATTTGATCTTTTTATGAGTTTATTTTTATGTGTTTATGTTGAGTATCAATTTTTAATTAAGTATTTACTATGTTGTGTGAATGTTTTTGAAATAATTTTATTATTATTATTATTATTATTATTATTATTATTATTATTATTATTATTATTATTATTAAAAAAAAAAACATATTTAAAAACATGTATAAAAAAATTTGACTACAAAAAAATAACACTTAAAATTACAAGAAAAATTATAATTTAAAAATTTCATCCTTAAAATTTACACTTAAAATTTTATTGTAAAATTATAAATTAAAATTATAATAAAAATTACATTTAAAAATAAATTACATTTAAAAATTAAAATAAAAAATTAACATTAAAAATTTTACAACAGAAAATACATTATAAAAATTTTTTTGAAAATTTGTAAGAAAATTTGAAAAAAATAACTTTTGAAAACATTGCGCCAAAAATATGATTTCGAAAATATATTCAAAAAAAATTTCAAGATAAATAAACTTGCACACACAAAAATTAATTATCTTGATTATGTAATTAGATCTTTAGATAAATTAGATAAAGTAACATTTTTCTGTTATGAGTAGTACAAATTCTCGAAATTGGGTCAATGTTTTAAAACGAAAGGTATATGAATATAATTCAAAAATTCACAGACCTGTAAATAAATCACCCTTGTGGTTGGTTTCTGGGTGTTGATATTTTGAAACTATATGGTTGTTACCCAGATAACCCCATATAAATATCTTTCGCTTACCACTCGGCACCCGTTGCTAGGCAACGTTGGAACTGTGTTCGAGTGGGCAGATCATCCGCAAAAAGTGAGCGCTATTGCTAATGCTATAATTGGCCGGACAATCCTTGGGTTCAACGAGCTACCGATAGAAGGTCTGTGCTGAATTTAGGTTCTTAGGTTCCTTACTAAAGGCATTTTCCATTTTGGATATTATTACTGATTTCAAATTCGAAATATTCTAATTGAGTCGGGTCAGACAACCCTAAGAACTATTATTTGTACCATTTATTAAATAACATAACATAAGATTCGAAATTGGGATCACATTCTTCCACTTTGAGCCGCTCGACGTTTTGCGCGCTCAGTTCTCCCTGGCCTGTGCTTGTTGGGTTTGTCCTTGGGTGTGGGTGTAGAGGTTGTATTTCGGTAAGCCAGCTGTGCTGGGGCGAACACCAGTGGATAAGTGACGGCTGCACCTTCTTGGCATGCTGCTAGTGCTGTTTCCAGGCCCTTGATTTGGGTTCTCAGGTTTTGAGTAAGCTGTCGTTCTCCAGCCCACCTTTTTTGCCCTGCCTCCATTTTTTGATAAATAGTCTTCACCCTTTTCGGCTCGATCCAGGTTCCCTTGACCTGCCGGATCTCCCGGGTGAGTTGTAGGAGCTGTTGTCGTAGGTCCCGGTTGGCTGCCTGGGCCTTATCTAACTCCCGTCGTAGGACTGGTGATTGACGAAAATTCATTTCTGAAATAAAAATAAAATTTCATAAAATCGGTTCTACAATTGTAGGGAATTGATCATTTCCTAACTTATTACTAGGTCGTCGAAGAGTACTTATTTCTTATCCTCCGGTATGTTGACCAAATAGGGTAATATTAAAACATAAAATTTATAATAAGGTGTCAAAATACGAAGATAAACAGCTTTATTTCAAATATTTTATTTAGATTCATGCGCGTTAATAATGTTCGTAATGTTCTTATCTTCTCTTCTTGATAGATCGTTCCCTCGCATACGAATGTTCACGGCGGATTTCTGTAGCCCTATCGTCTTCTCTCATCTCCCTCGGTGTGATGCGCCGTGGGACTACCAAATTCATATCAGTCATTCGCTCCTGAAGCTTGGGGTCATCCAGCTTATATGAAACATTGTATTACGGGGCATACCCGTCGGTACTGGGTATCCTGCCTGCTGCAATATCTGCATTGACTCTCTGTAAGTACCGTTTGGCCTGTTCTACCTGTTGATTCGTTTCGGCTTGATGCCTCTCGAGTTGTGCCAGCAAATACTCAGCCTGATCTCGAATCTCCCGAGCCGGGTTACGTCCCGGCTCTCTCTTGATTGCCACGTATGAGGGATCAATTTCGTCAGAGTCCTTTTGCGTGCCAGATCGGGTTTCGCGCACCGGGGAAATAGAAAATCCCACATTCCACATCGCCTGCCTACATCGGGCAGCCAAGTGAGCGGGGTTCCGGGCGATTACTCGGGATGCGTCAATCCACGAGTCTTCTAGAAAACGAGAAATATTAGTTGATAAATAACGTCTGACATTCTATGCGTTTATATTAGCTGGTCCTATAACTCATTCAGTGCGGTACGTTCACGTTATGAGTCGAAATCCTTGGTCGGGTTCCTATTCCAGTGATGATTTCACTATTCTCGCAATTCGTTGGTAGTGGCCTTTAGTTCACATGTGGCATTGTTCCACGGAAGCCTTCCTCCGAAAAATCACTAGGGTCGATGTCTCAGCTAGTCTTATTACACCTGGGTTGATGAATTATTAGTGATTATTTTGTTCAATGTCCTACACGAACTATACCCTGCCAGAATTTGTACGGGGAAAAATGTTCAGTCGTCTATTTTTAAATAATATAAAAAGTTTTAGTGGTAGGAAAATTAAAAATAGTACACATACAGTAAAAGTGCATAAATCATCTATCGACACGTAACCCAGCTGCGTTGCGATACCCTCCTATAATAACTTAATCATAGAAATTTTAGAAGATAAATGGCGGAGAATCTTTAACATTTAAATTCTGAGAATTCTGCGCAGAGTTTTTCGTGCGGATGAGGATTTATTTTAGAAATTAAACTAATTTGATGTTTTATAAATATTTCAGACATTTTTGTTACTCCAAACATTTTTAGCATTTACTGATATTGAGGTTTTATGGGTCTTATTGCTAGTAAACAGTCAAAAATCTTTAAAAATGCAATTAGAAACTGAGAAGAAATCAGAAGTATTTACCAAAAGAAGTCACTATAATTACATACATCCACACATAAGTAGATATGAAATTGTGGAACGAAATTTATATTTGAGAACCTGAACAACAATCTAATTTCTCTATGAAGCTATAATACAAATCGCAAAAATGATTTTTTTTAAAAATGAATTAATGGCCGATATTTCAAGGGTGGCTGAAATGCATTTGATAGTTTTCATCAAAAAAACAAGATCCGGTGTGTTGATTACACATCAACTTGTATTATCACGGTTGGAGTACAGTAATTCTAATTATCATATTTATGTTAAATAAAAGTCCATTTTAGTCGCAACGATAATGAGTAAAAATTTGGCCTAAGCATATTTATTAGTAATAGATGCCCAAATAAAATTAATTAAGAAAATTCTAATTTACTTATAATCAAAATTCTGATTATGATAAACGAAAATTTATTTTAATCATAGCGATGATGAATAATAAACTATTTTAACCGTACTAACAATTTAATAGAGATCTAAATTAATTTCAATAGTAGATTACTTTACTTTTATTACGATCGGGTGTTGCAAAGTGAATCCTAAGCCCAAAAAAATGCATCCAACCTCATCGCGAGTCTGTTTTCAACTAACTCCTGGCCTCTACCAATGACTTGCGATAATAGATCGGGTCGCGATATCACTTACCAGGATTGGTAAACTATCGATTAAGCGTTCGTCAATCTTTTGGGTAACTTAGTCCGCTTTTCATTCTATTTTTACTAGTTAATTCGCCGTGAAGTGCTTCAATTGTAATAAAAACCAAAACAGTACGAGATTTATCGATTCAATAATTTATTTATAATATGAATATCGGCTATTATGAGTTTCTGATTATCCTGGCTAGCGGGTTTACATTAGCGATAGTTCGTCGGATTGGTCGTGTCTGCGCTAATACTCGATAATGAAATTAATATCGTGATGAAAGAAACTTGAATAAATTACCTGAATATAATGGCCTGTTACTTTCCGCAGTGTTGGATTCTCCGTATCTTTGTTGTTCTCTGGAAACCGGTACACGTTTTTTAGACATCTCGATAAATGAATTTTAATGGATAAATTTTTCGCCACACTAGCTTTTATAGTTAGCTGGTGTGTCTGGTGGCAAGAAAATTTATGGCAGGCACACACTTCCTCGACTGTAGCCAAGTGTGCATGTCTGAAGTTAAATTTGGTGACTTATTTGTCGTTTCTCGGGGATGTTTGAATGTTCTCGCTGTCGATAAGTGGCTATGATAATTACCAAATTTTATTGATTGACATTTTCAGGGAATGACACGATGTACATGGATTCCGTATTCGTGCAGATTGACCTCATGGTTCTTTTTACTAAATTGATACTAATTTATTATTCAGTTTATAAGAATTCATAGCGAAAATATATTTCTTGAGTAGGTAGTTAGGAGCATACTGGGACCACACACCATTGCATAATAATATAGGGGGAGGGTGGGGGTTTATTTACAGATTAATTTCGGATTATCTTGATTACATAATGATGTAATCAAGTTAATTAATTTTGTGTGTATTTTTTTTTCGAATTTTTTCCAAATTTTTTATGTGTCTTTTTTTTGAAATTGTTTTCGAGTTTTTGGCGCGATTTTTTTAAAATTCAAATTTTGGCGAATTTTTGAAATAAAATTGAAATATTTTTTTTGAATAAATTTTTTTTCAATCACACTATAGTCAGGGGGTATTTTTTGAAAAAGACTAACATAAATTGGCTTGAATCGCCTAACGATAAAAAAAGCATAAAATTAAAATTGGCTCAAATCGCCTAAGATGAACACACTATAGTCAGGGATATTTTTAACTCGTAATAAAAAACAATGCAATATTTGGTCTCAATACTTTCTATAGGTAAATATAGGCATAAAATAAAAATGGCTTGAATGGCCTACTGATACAAAAATTGACAGGGGTATTTTATAGGCTTGTTAAAAAAAGACCTGAAATATTTGTTCACACAATTTTCATAGGTAAATTCAGGCTCTAGATAAAAATAATTTAAAATACCTAAAGTAAATTAAGATAAATTAAAATACATTAGGATACATTAGAGTATATTAAAGTAAATTAAGGTAAATTAAAAGTCTAAAGTAAATTAAAGTATATAAGAGTATATTAAAGTAAATTTAGATAAATTAAAGTACATTAGGATACATCAGAGTATATTAAAGTAAATTAGAGTAAATTAAGGTTCTTCTAGTAAATTAAGATACATTAGAGTACATTAGGGTAAATTAAAGTAAATTAAAGGATCGAAAGTCAATTTAAGTACATTATGGTACATTTAAGTAAATTATGGTACATCAGAGTAATTTAAAGTACGTTAGAATAAATTTAAGTAAATTAAGGTTCTTAAAGTAATTTAAGGTGCCTAGAGTAAAGTATGGTAAGTTAGGTAAGAATTTTTTAAATTAAATAGAGAGTCAACCTTTAAGTTACATAAGGGTAATTTTTAAAGCTGAAAATTTTAAAAGCAGTTATAGTAGGCAAATTACATAAGGTAAGAATTTTTTAAAAGTAAATAAAGGGTCAAAAGATAAATTACATAAGGTAAGAATTTTTAAAGTTAAAGAGTCGACAATGTTGCATGATAAAATTTATTAAATAAAATTTTTAGTAGTTTTATCGATCAATTTTTATACATATTTTTAAATTCAAATTTTTAACATAATTTTACAATGAAATTTTTATACATGTTTTTAATTAAAAAAAATGTTAATTTAATCTTACAATCAAATTTTTAGTATAATTTTTTACTATGACTTTTTTATACATGTTGACAACGATCAAATTTTTAAAGAATTTTATTAAATTAAATTTTTGAGTTTCAGTGTTACATAGTATTGCCTAAGGTAGGTAGTAGTCATTCGCAAGAGCAACCCATCTCCTCCAATCTGCAGCAACCCATCCTTAATAAAAAAACTAATAAAATAATAATAATAATAATAATAATAATAATAATAATAATAATAATAATAATAATAAATAATAATAATAATAATAATAATAATAATAATTATAATAATAATAATAATAATAATAATAATAATACTTTCAGAAAACATAAAAAGTTAACTTACTTGGTATCAACTTCTGAATACTGATAACCCATCAC
Organism: Schmidtea mediterranea; assembly: GCA_022537955.1. Taxonomy (NCBI): domain Eukaryota; kingdom Metazoa; phylum Platyhelminthes; order Tricladida; family Dugesiidae; genus Schmidtea; species Schmidtea mediterranea. The sequence continues at coordinate 20,578,412 of CM039682.1, forward strand.
ACTGAATAATCCATTAATAACTGAACAACAATCACTAGGTACTGTATACAAATAACTGAGTACTGTACAACTCTCTATATACATACTAGGCATTGAATAATTTACTTATTCAATAAAATGCAATATTTAAATAATATTTACTCTTTGAACACCGATATTCAAGCATCTTAAACCACTTAAAAAATAAAATTTTCTCTCAATCATTTCCCCTTAAAATACTTGGTTATTGACAAAAATCCCAAAATGTTACCAATAACTAGTTACTGAACCAATAAATATTAATGATGGGTTACTGACCAACAAAATTTGAAATAAATCACATAAAAGGTTAACAAAAAGAAATACAAGTTGAAATTTTATTAACTTCTTCACTCTCTTTCATATCATTGATGTCTCGAAATTTGTAAATTTTTTCGGTTGCTTAGTTACCTTGTTGTTATCAAGCGATAATTAATCAAATTCATTGAAACCAAATCCATTGTTATATTTACTTGGTATCAACTTCTGAATACTGATACACAGTGAATAATTCATTAATAACTGAACAACAATCACTAGGTACTGTATACAAATAACTGAGTACTGTACAACTCTCTATATACATACTAGGCATTGAATAATTTACTTATTCATTAAAATGCCATATTTAAATAATATTTACTCTTTGAACACCGATATTCAACCAACTTAACCCACTTAAAAAATAAAATTTTCTCTCAATCATTTCCCCTTAAAATATTTGGTTATTCACACACTCACAATATGTTACCAATAACTAGTTACTGAACAAATAAATATCAAAAATTGTTTACTGACCAAGAAATCTTTAAATAAAAGCACATAAAATTTGAACAATCAAAAGAAATACAATTTCAATTACAAATTTTATTAACTTCTCGACTCTTTTATCGATCATTGATGTCATTACCCGATTGCTATCAAGAAACTATTAATCATTGAAGCTCAGTCAATTGTTGTATTTTCTCTGAATAAAAATTTATTTCTTTACAGTCTTGTATGTGATTTATTGAAATTATTTTGTAGAACTTGATAGTTTTGTTAAAAAACTTTGAAATTTTTCTACCATTTTTGTAATATTTTTAATTGCGTCCAACAATGAACAATTACTAAACGTTATTTTCAAAGATGAATGCCAACCTTTTCATTTAATTTTCACATGTCCCTAAATAAATTAATTACTAACTCATCAAATAATTACTTAAATTTATTTTTATAGATTTTCTGATCTTTTCACCCCCAACTCTTATTGTTTACTGAATGATAAATTAATTAGTAACTACAAGTAGTGGTTAATCTAATTGCTAGTGAAAAGAAACTTGATTAGAAAAATATTCTTAAATTAATTTCTCAAAACGTATATTACTTTCATTGTACATGGAATAAATTTTCATATATTTATTGAAAATGATTCGACTCTTTAAATTATTAACTCAAAGATGCTAAAGATTTGAATAAAACTGATAGAAAAAAAAATAATATCTACCACATTACTAAAATCAAATAACTATAATTTCTGATACCATGCTTCAATACATACATAGGTTCTTGTGTACTGATATCACTTACTGAAAACCCATACTTATAAGAAAAATGTATGTGATTGTCTATTAGTCTTTATAGAAATTATTTTTATTAAATTGTGGTTAGCTGGTTAATAGAATTTGATTAAAATAGTGGGAAAGATGTAAATTTTAAATAAATTTGATTAAATTTGTTAGTTCTTTAAATTGTTGGGCCAGAACGTAAACGGCCTTGAGGAATGTTTAAATGGATCAGTAACACACACGCAAATATAACATGCAAATTTAAGTAACCTATTGAAACATCAATTAAACCCTATCAAATATAAGAAAAAGAGAATTAAAAATATAAATTAATAAACATAAAAATAAATTAAAATAATAACAAAACGCACCAAGATCCGCATGATACCAACACAAATATAACAAGAAAACACAACAAATTCGACGAAATTGAAAAATTAATAAAAGTTCATGAAAATGAAACTTAAATCAAAAGATTTGAATTAGTAATAATTCAATAAAAATTCTAAATCAAAAATTATAAAAATAAATCAAAAAAATAATAAAATTAAAGAATAGAATTCACTAGAAAATAACAAGGTCGAATTTTGTTTTACTGCATCAAATTTAACATGCGAGGTTAGGGACAGAAAATAGGTATAAATACTGATCCATTTTCACATTAAATTTAACCATTTTTGAAACCGTTTTTAAACCGAAAAACTATTTTTGAAATCGTTTTTAAAACCATTTTTCAAATCTTACTTTTAGGTGAGAAATGTTTATTTTGGAGCCCTCTCTCCACGTCACATCCTTGCAACCTCGGTAGAGCTCTGCTTGGATGTCGGCGTGGGGGAGAGGTATTTTTATTTTATACAATATTATGCCGTTTTTATTTTTATGGATTGACATTGGATGGTAATTATGTTTATTTGTTTATAATTAATAAATATTATTAATATTAATAAATTGTTTTTATATATTTAAATAAACTAAAACTAATTCTGTCGAAATTTTTCCGGCCCACAGCCAAACATAACGCAAGAAAGCAAAATCTACATAGTACAGATTTGTGTAAGATCGTGGAAAATCGCCAATGATATGTACCCGTGAAGACTCAGCGTGCGGAACGCAGGGGTCGTAACGTCAATATTATCCCTATAGATGAAACGAGAAATAAGGAAGAAGTCTCTGGCTGCTTCCTCGTTTCTCATTTCTGTAAAATCGACCTAAAATCATACTACACACGGCTCAAAATCATCACACCGAGTAGTCCAGTGGGCACTCAGTAAATATAATATAAACACAATGTGCGCCTAAGGCCTATTAAAGGGAAAGGGTACGGAGATAAATTAAATTGAAATCGTTGATATAGCTAATTCCGTGTTAATAATTTAAAATAAACTAGACATAACTTATTTCTAAAAATAAATTAAAGTCATGTTTTAAAACTTATTTCTAAAAGTAAATTAAATTAATGGTTCGAAATAAACTTAGGTAAAACTTATTGCTAAAAGCAACTTAAAGTCATGTTTAAATAAAATTAGATGAAATTTATTGCTAATAAATCATCAGACGTTAATAAATTCATGAATCCAAGGATTAAGTAAAGAACTTAAGTACTATCGATTGTAAGCACCGGAAAGTAAAATGTTTCATGGCTGGAAATTTAAAGTAATTTGGAAAATGAAAGTAATTCCTTGAGAAATGAACAAAAATAAAATAAATAATAGAATAAAATGAAGTATTAATATTTGTTTTTTTAATAAAGCAACTGATCAAGAATATGCAATCAAAGATAAAGTAATTCATTAACCTATTGATTAAATTCATAAGTTGGTTCATTAATTATTATAATTTCTTAGCGAGTACCCCATTAATAAGATTAGAGTAATTCACTTGGATAAAACTAAAATAATCGAGTAGGTTAAATTAACTCGGTGATAAAAACCCCAGTGATTATCAATTAAATTCATCAGTTTCGGATAGCGAAATTTATCAACTGAAAGTAAAATAATGCACGGATTTTAAAGCACAGTGACCCAGCGACTAGACGTAAAATCAATTCATGAATTGGAAGTAAGATATTAAAAATAAGGTGATTCCATTGACTAGTTGACTAAAGGTAAAAATATAAGGAAAAATAGATATGAATAAATCAACAATCCTCTAAAAAATGTAGAAAAATTAGCGTCATAAATAAGGTTAACCAAAATGATCGGAATTTAGAATAAAGAATAAATTAACAAACCAAAAACTTTATCAATTACAAAAAGTTAATCATAAAAAATTTACAAAGCATAGATAAGGCTTACTGCCAATTGTTGTGGATGCAAAATACAATAATTCCAAATAAAGCCGTGAATAAAATATCCAAAATGATAAGTTCCAGAGAATAGGCGCAGGGAGGTAATCCGTCATAATCCACAACGAATGTAAGTTGGTGACGCTAAAAAATTGGTGGATAAAAGTGTTAAGAGTAACTAAAATAATGAATTACCCAAATCGACCCATTGTACTGCGACGAATCCAGCTATCGTAATATTGCGAATTAAAATGATCTGTAAGTAATATAAACAGGACGCGATATTAAAAATTAAAGTTAACATATACCTGCAATGTTAGGCGATTAGACCGGAAAATGCGAATCTGCGTGATCGTAGATTTTCCGTTGGCATTGTGGATGGCACCAATCGCTAGTAATCATAGAGGAAGCGGATATCCCCACACTGATTGAAGGCGTTCGCGAAGGTGGATATCCTGTTTGGAAAATGCGAAATCGATTAACTTATAGTCAATCATACGCAATTGTAAATATTAAAGTCAATTTAACAAATATTATACATTAAGAAATTTAAGAAATTTCGCACTTTAATCGATATTGACCTCATATAGACAGCGACCCTCAAATAGACAGCACTCTTGAGTCAAGACCAGATAACATTATATGCCCAACGAATTCCAACTACCCGCAGAGGAATAACCACGCTTAGTACCTAATAGACTTTTAAAGATTGCACTTTTAAATAAATATTGGCACTAACGATAATTTACTATTGATAAACGTCGATGCTAGGCAGTTAACAACTTCCAAATGGATCCTAATAACACCTTGATACTATCACTAACTTGATAAACGTTGATACCAATAGATCATAGAGTTCAGTTCGGTCGTAATATAATACTTAACTACTTACAATTAGTACAACCATTAGAAGAAAGTATATGGGAGTACCGTGTCACTCAATAACTTCCCCAAGGACTCAGAGATGTCTAGCCTATTGAATTTGCAAAGGATTGTAGCACTAATTAATGATAACCACATTCTACAGGTTTTGATTTTGATAAGCCCAACAGCAACCATCTAGTCATTAGTGGGTCTAGTATCAAGAGAAATCGGGTGAACTATTTAAATAAACTGCTCTTCATCATATACGCCAATATTTGATTTTGATGCATTTTTAGAATATGCCGATCGAATGGACTGATACTCGAATGCCCGATGAACGATGTCGGGAGGAATCACCCTCAAAAGCAGAACTCTTCAAGGAAATTCGACAACAGTGGCCGTATCCCACTACTTGGAGGATACTGGGCCTAAACAGCGACCCATGCGGACTCGCCGGGCAACAATACCCAGCAGCGGAATCTTATATCCATGCGCGAAATCTCCTCACCCAATGGGAACGGGTGCAGGAACAGGTGGATCTACAAGTGGTCAAGGCGAGGATGTATCTCGCCAACGTAGAGGAAGATATCCTCGCCGGACGGATTGCAGAAGCCTACCCCCCTCGCCCAGTCCGCGATACCCGACGCCCATACCCCGTGGTTCCTCCGAGAGAGAGCCGAAAGAAGCCGTCTTACGGAAACTAGTAATCCCGAAACACTAACGATAAATATGAGCTAGCTTTGATTTTTTTTGTTGAAAAAGAAATGTTCGTTACCCTGCCTTTTCGTTTAATCGTTTGCCTGAATAGACCTGTTTTAATAATTATGTTTATGATAGTAAGCCATTAGAAAATTTAACGATCTTGTCCTTGTAGTCATGTCCACCAATCAAATTCTACAAGCTGAACTAGATCGCGCACGGAACACAAATGCGGACCTCCTTCACCAAATACTTCAGATGACCAAAGAGGTTCAGCAGATCAAGGAGACTTGGTCGGATCCGAAAAAGGTGAAAACATTATACCTCAGGCTAACTGCAGCACAGAAAGGTTGGGCGTAAGAGCGACAGCTCAATCAGAGCCTGCGCACCCAAATCCGAGGATTAGAAGTCGCCTTGGCAGTTTGTCGGGAGGGGGAAGCGGTCACCTACCCGCTCGTCTTCGCCCCGTCCCAGATGGCGCAGAAGAATCCTCAACCAGCAGATCAATCCACCACTCAATCAAATAATCGTCGGCCGGGACGCAAAGAGCGTGCTCGACGCCGAGCAGCTCAATTTCTAAAACCATCCATTTGACTCTTGATAACTGTAGATTTTTATTGAATTCAATAAAGTAGTCGTACTGGTAGTTAGATTATTTCTTAGATGCACTTACGTACATGTATTATTATGGATACTCGCATCGCAGTTTCAAACCATCTCTCCACATTCGAACATGAATTCTCTTACACAGGGGGACAGAGCTAAGCGAGCATAAGTCTTCTATTGACAGCTCGAGAACCCGAGGGTTGTTCGAGCAATTACAGTACTAGCGATAATACTCAATTTTTGCGGACAATCCACCACTTGAACACATTACCAACGTTGCTTAGCAACGGGTGCCAAGTGGCGGTTAGAATCATTTTGTATGGCGTTACTGGGGCAACCACCGGTCAATTCAAACAAAATAATGAATTCATTATTTGTTTGAATTGACCGGTGGTTGCCCCAGTAACGCCATACAAAATGATTCTAACCGCCACTTGGCACCCGTTGCTAAGCAACGTTGGTAATGTGTTCAAGTGGTGGATTGTCCGCAAAAATTGAGTATTATCGCTAGTACTGTAATTGCTCGAACAACCCTCGGGTTCTCGAGCTGTCAATAGAAGACTTATGCTCGCTTAGCTCTGTCCCCTGTGTAAGAGAATTCATGTTCGAATGTGGAGAGATGGTTTGAAACTGCGATGCGAGTATCCATAATAATACATGTACGTAAGTGCATCTAAGAAATAATCTAACTACCAGTACGACTACTTTATTGAATTCAATAAAAATCTACAGTTATCAAGAGTCAAATGGATGGTTTTAGAAATTGAGCTGCTCGGCGTCGAGCACGCTCTTTGCGTCCCGGCCGACGATTATTTGATTGAGTGGTGGATTGATCTGCTGGTTGAGGATTCTTCTGCGCCATCTGGGACGGGGCGAAGACGAGCGGGTAGGTGACCGCTTCCCCCTCCCGACAAACTGCTAAGGCGACTTCTAATCCTCGGATTTGAGTGCGCAGGCTCTGATTGAGCTGTCGCTCTTCCGCCCAACCTTTCTGTGCTGCAGTTAGCCTGAGGTATAATGTTTTTACCTTTTTCGGATCCGACCAAGTCTCTTTGATCTGCTGAACCTCTTTGGTCATCTGGAGTATTTGGTGAAGGAGGTCCGCATTTGTGTTCCGTGCGCGATCTAGTTCAGCTTGTAGAATTTGATTGGTGGACATGACTACAAGGACAAGATCGTTAAATTTTCTAATGGCTTACTATCATAAACATAATTATTAAAACAGGTCTATTCAGGCAAACGATTAAACGAAAAGACAGGGTAACGAACATTTCTTTTTCAACAAAAAAAATCAAAGCTAGCTCATATTTATCGTTAGTGTTTCGGATTACTATTTTCCGTAAGACGGCTTCTTTCGCTCTCTCTCGGAGGAACCACGGGTATGGCGTCGGGTATCGCGGACTGGGCGAGGGGGTAGGCTTCTGCAATCCGCCCGGCGAGGATATCTTCCTCTACGTTGGCGAGATACATCCTCGCTTGACCACTTGTAGATCCACCTGTTCCTGCACCCGTTCCCATTGGGTGAGGAGATTTCGCGCATGGATATAAGATTCCGCTGCTGGGTATTGTTGCCCGGCGAGTCCGCATGGGTCGCTGTTTAGGCCCAGTATCCTCCAAGTAGTGGGATACGGCCACTGTTGTCGAATTTCCTTGAAGAGTTCTGCTTTTGAGGGTGATTCTCCCGACATCGTTCATCGGCATTCGAGTATCAGTCCATTCGATCGGCATATTCTAAAAATGCATCAAAATCAATATTGGCGTATATGATGAAGAGCAGTTTATTTAAATAGTTCACCCGATTTCTCTTGATACTAGACCCACTAATGACTAGATGGTTGCTGTTGGGCTTATCAAAATCAAAACCTGTAGAATGTGGTTATCATTAATTAGTGCTACAATCCTTTGCAAATTCAATAGGCTAGACATCTCTGAGTCCTTGGGAAGTTATTGAGTGACACGGTACTCCATATACTTTCTTCTAATGGTTGTACTAATTGTAAGTAGTTAAGTATTATATTACGACCGAACTGAACTCTATGATCTATTGGGTATCAACGTTATCAAGTTAGTGATAGTATCAAGGTGTTATTAGGATCCATTTGGAAGTTGTTAACTGCCTAGCATCGACGTTTATCAATAGTAAATTATCGTTAGTGCCAATATTTATTTAAAGTGCAATCTTTAAAAGTCTATTAGGTACTAAGCGTGGTTATTCCTCTGCGGGTAGTTGGAATTCGTTGGGCATATAATGTTATCTGGTCTTGACTCAAGAGTGCTGTCTATTTGAGGGTCGCTGTCTATATGAGGTTCAATATCGATTAAAGTGCGAAATTTCTTAAATTTCTTAATGTATAATATTTGTTAAATTGACTTTAATATTTACAATTGCGTATGATTGACTATAAGTTAATCGATTTCGCATTTTCCAAACAGGATATCCACCTTCGCGAACGCCTTCAATCAGTGTGGGGATATCCGCTTCCTCTATGATTACTAGCGATTGGTGCATCCACAATGCCAACGGAAAATCTACGATCACGCAGATTCGCATTTTCCGGTCTAATCGCCTAACATTGCAGGTATATGTTAACTTTAATTTTAATATCGCGTCCTGTTTATATTACTTACAGATCATTTTAATTCGCAATATTACGATAGCTGATTCGTCGCAGTACAACTGGCGATTTGGTCATTCATTATTGTAGTTACTCTAACCACTTTACTCCACCAATTTTATCGGTCACCAACTTACCATCGTTGTGATATGACGATACACTCCCTCGCCTATCTCTGGAACCTTATCACTTTGAATTATTCACGGCTTATTTGGAATTATTGTATTTTGCATCCACGACAATTGGCAGTAAGCCTATCTATGCTTTGTAAATTTTTTAGATTAACTTTTGTATTGATAAAGTTTTGGTTTTATTCTATCTTTATTCTACATTCCGATCATTTGTTAACCTTATATGACGCTAATTTCTACAATTTTAGAGGATTGTTGATTTATCATATCTATTTCTATATTCTACCTTTATCAACTAGTCAATGGAATCACCTATTTTAATATCGTTACTCCAATTCATGAATGATTTTACGTCTAGTGCTGTCACTGTGCTTAAACCCGTGCATTATTTACTTTCAGTTGATAAATTTCGCTATCCGAACGGAGAATAATTGATAATCACTGGGGTTATCACCGAGTTAATTAAACCTACCGATTATTTTAGTATCCAATGAATACTCTAATCTATAATGGGTACTCGCTAAGAACATTATAAAATTAATGACCAAACTATGAAATCATAGGTTAATGAATTAACTTATTCTTGATTGCATACTTGATCAGTGCCTTTATTAAAAAAACAAAAATACTTAATACTTCATCTATTCCAATATTTATTTTATTTTTGTCATTTCTCACGGAATTACTGTCATTCCAAATTACTTAAATTTCAGCATGAAAACATTTTACTTTCCGGTCTTACAATCGATATACTTAAATTCCTTACTTAACATGGATCAATGAATTATAACGTCTATGATTTATTAGCAAAAAATTTCATCCTAATGTTTATCTAAACAATACTTAAGTTGCTTTAGCAATAAGTTTTTACTAAGGTTATTTCGAAACCATAATTATTACTTTAAGAAATAAGTTTAAAAAACATGACTAATTTATTTTTACAGAATAAGTTATGTCTATTTATTTTAAAGACTGAACACCGAATTAGCTATAGTCAACATGCAATTCTAATTTACTCCGTACCCTTCCCTTTAATAGGCTAGACGACATTGTGTTTAATTATATTACTGAGTGCCACGGGACTAACTCGGTGTGATGATTGAGCCGTTGTAGTAGAATTAGGTCGATTTACAGAAATAAACGAGAAGCAGCCAGGAGAACTTCCTTCCTTATCTCGTTTCATCTATAGGGATAATATTGAGTTACACCCCTCGTTTCCGCACGCCTGAGTCTTCACGGCGAAATAATCATGCGCGATTTCCAACGATCTACACAAATCTGTAACTATGTAGATTGCTTCTTGCGTTATGTTTGCTGTGGGCCGAAAAATTTCGACAGAATATTTTAGTTATTAAATATAAAAAACAATTTATTAATATCAATAATATATTAAGTATAAACAAATAACATAATTACCATCCAATGTCCAACCAATTAAAAATAAACGGCATAATATTGTATAAAAAAAATACCTCTCCCCCCACCCGAAATCCAACAGACTCTACCGAGTGCAAAGGAGTGACGTGGAGAGAGGCTCCAAATAAACATCTCACTAAAGTAAGATTGAAAATGGGTTTTAAAAAGATTTCAAAAATACGTTTCGTATTAAAAAACGGTTTCAAATGGTAAATTAATGGTAAAAGGATCCAGTATTAACCTATTCTGCCCTAACCGCAATGTTAAATTTGATGCAGTAAAACAAAAATCGACCTTGTCTATTTCTAGTGAATTCTATCTTAAATTTTAGATTTTTTTGATTATTTTTATTATTTGATTGAGTAATTTTATTGGAACTTATACTAATTCAAATCTTGATTTAAGTTTTTCATTTCCAAAATGAACTTTATTAATTTTCAATTTCGTCGAATTGTGTGGTTTCTTGTTATATTGTTTGGGAGAGTGCCGGATCTTGGTGCTTTGTATTTTTTTAATTTTTATGTTTATTAATATATTTTTTATTCTCTTTTCTTAATATTTATAGGGTTAATTGAATTTTCAATAGTACTTAAATTTGCCATGTTATATTCGTTGGACTGATCCATTAAAGCATTCCTCAAGGCCGTTACGTCGCCCCCAATTTACAAGAACTAACAAATTAA